>JAAGKR010011766.1:0-18362 GCA_011419295.1 Clarias macrocephalus
TGTGTGTGTGTGTGTGTGTGTGTGTGTGTGTGTGTGTGTGTGTGTGTGTGTGTGTGTGTGTTTCAGTTTTAGGAAAGATCCGGAGTGCTGTGGGCAGCGCTCAGCTCCTCATGTCCCAGAAATTCCAGCAGTTTTATTGGCTGTGTCAGCAAAATCTGGTAGGTTACGCTGTGTATATGTGTCTGTTTGTCTGTGTATATATTTGTGTGTCTGTTTATCTGTATCTGTGTCTGTGTGTGTTTATGTGTATCTGCATTTGTATGCGTATTTGTCTTGATTTGTGCATCTTTGTGTGCTTTTCGTTTGTCTCTCTTTGTGTTTGCATGTTTGTGCGTATTTATAGGGGGAAAAGTACTTTGCAGGGGTAACAGTATTTTCCTAAAACCAGCACACTCTATGTATCAACATAGAAGAGACAAGATGAGAGGAGAGAAATGAAGGGAGAAGGAGAGAGAAGATAATGATCAGAGGAGAGGATGAGAGAGGAGAGGAGGAGAAAGGAGATGAGAGGAGAGGATAAGTGAGGGGACGAGAGGAAAGAAGGAAATGTGGTGAGAAGAGGGGAGGGGGGATATGAGGTGAGAGGTGAGGAAGAAAGGAGAAATGAGAGAAGGAGATGAGATAAAGTTGGAGAGACGAAAGGAGAGGAGGAGAAGACAGATCATCATCTCTGAAAGAGCTAAAACGAACAAAAAAAAAAACACCAGAGTAAGCCTGTGTTATACTTGCCATTAAGATTCCATGATTAGGAAAAACATCATGGTTCAGAACGTATAGCGGTTTTAAAGTCATGGTTCTGTCTGTTTTCGGTACAGTGAAATTAAATAAAAATTACATTAAATGTATTTTTCATTTAATATGAATTTAAATTTAAATATAAAATGTATACAAACTTGTAAAGTGTTGCAGACCTTGACCTTTCTATCCTGCTCCTGGTGATGGCGCCGTTACTACTTTTGCATAACTCAGTGCACCCATCTTTCACGCCCGAATCAATGTGCAGAGTGTCTTTCATGATATAATTAATGATATATATGCCCCAGAAGTCACCTCTGGGTTTTATTGCCGAATCCAAGTAGTCCCCTGTTTACAGAATGACATCAAATCAACACAGCTGCTCACAGCAACAGAAATAAACTAAGTATAAGAGTGGTGATCAGTGATTGTTTATTAGGAACAGTGGTGATCAGTGATTGTTTATTAGGAACAGTGGTGATCAGTGATTAGTTATTGGGAACAGTGGTGAATAGAGATTGGTTATTGGGAACAGTGGTGATTAGTGATTGGTTATTGGGAACAGTGGTGATTAGTGATTGGTTATTGGGAACAGTGGTGATTAGTGATTGGTTATTGGGAACAGTGGTGATCAGTGATTGGTTATTAGGAACAGTGGTGATCAGTGATTGGTTATTGGGAACAGTGGTGAATAGAGATTGGTTATTGGGAACAGTGGTGATTAGTGATTGGTTATTGGGAACAGTGGTGATTAGTGATTGGTTATTGGGAACAGTGGTGATTAGTGATTGGTTATTGGGAACAGTGGTGATTTAGTAATTGGTTATTGGGAACAGTGGTGATCAGTGATTGGTTATTAGGAACAGTGGTGATCAGTGATTGGTTATTGGGAACAGTGGTGATTAGTGATTGGTTATTGGGGACAGTGGTGATTAGTGATTCGTTATTGGGAACAGTGGTGATCAGTGATTGGTTATTGGGAACAGTGGTGATCAGTGATTGGTTATTGGGAACAGTGGTGATCAGTGGTTCAGTGTTTTTATTAAAAACACTGATAGAGAATGCAGACTGATCAAATAAATACCAATTATTACATTTTAGAAGAAAAGAAAAACGTTTATTTTACTTTATCAGTCCGCATTTTCCATCCTTGTTTTTTGAGTGGTGGTCAGGTGGTGGATTAAATGTGAGTGCGTTTGAAATGTGAATTAATTCGCGTAAACCAAGAATCTTAAACTGCTGCATAACCTGATCCTGTGTACTAACAACTTTCACCTTTGCAACACAGACACGTTAATGCAGTAATGAATCTTAGTGCAGGGAATCTTTATGCGTTATGATAATTAGCTTGTTAGCTGTTTTAGCCCATGCAGAATTTAAGAAGCAAACTTTGTACACCAGACAATTCCTGTTTGATTAGTGACATTTGAGACAGCTACAACATTAGACAAGTTTCACTATTGGTTGTGTAACGGATCATCATTGACAAGAATCTATTCGATCTTTGAAAGGCAATTATTTTGTGTAATCAAATTAATCTTTAACTAACTGAATTGTATCAGAGTAATCACATTGTTGATTAAGTTGCTATCCCCCAAGTCTCCTCAATTAGTTGCTGATTGGAGTTTGATGAAGCACAAAAGTTATTAAGGGTCCGTCTGCGAAAGTGTCGAAGCTGTGAGCGGAAATTCGGAAACTAACTGACAAAACGACCTTGTCTACTCCGAGAGTTTGTTGAAGGATCCAGTTTGTATTCACGTCCACTTGTGACGCTGACTGCACATGAGGACATCTAGTGGAGAAGTGTGTGCACTGCATGTCTATGAGCTTCCTCCTCAGAGATGATGGAATCTAGGACCAAGACCAATTTAATACTGTGTGCGCGCATGTGTGTGTGCGCGCGTGTGTGTGCGCGCGCGTGTGTGTGCGCGCGCGCGTGTGTGTGTGTGTGTGTGCGCGTGCATACAGTATATACAGTATATATTATATGTGATATACTGTAATCTGTTACAGTACAGTTATAGTAATAAACACTGGCACATTTCATGTTACATTTTATGTAATCAGATAGATAGATAGATAGATAGATAGATAGATAGATAGATAGATAGATAGATAGAGTAAAAAAACTAAAATTTTATATAAGTGTATTTTATATGTACCACACTGTGTGAGTGTTGAAACTTGTGACTGGTGCAGGACCCCAGTGCAATGCCGCGGCCCACCTCTCAGGACCTGGCTGGATTCTGGGACCTGCTGCAGCTCTCCATCGATGACGTCACCTCCAAGTTCGACGAGCTACAGAAAATCAAGAGCAATGACTGGAGGATTATAGAAAGTCCTGTAAAGAAGGTGCACTCTGATTGGATACTAGACTGCTTCTAAAAGATATTAAACACATCCTTTGGTTTAAAAGTATATCTGTAACTTCTGCTCTGAATTTAATATTTTAATTCAATCAATTCATTTTAATCAAGGTTTCAATTTAACTGAACTTTTTTAGTGCAATAATAGAATATTATAGGGAGAACAAAACATATTTTATTTACAGAAACAGGTTAATTTACATTGTACAAAGCTGCTAATGCAGAAAATGCTTTAGACCCCAAGGTGGTTGACGTAAAAAATATATATATTTGTACTTCCACATTTTTTCTGAAATTGTTAACAAAGCAAGGGCTTTGATCAATAGTTGGCAGGATTTCTTAGCAACAACTGTAATAATTAGTAATTTAATTGTATGCCACAATGTGTCAGTTCGGTTCAGTTCGAGATTTTGATGGGTCACAAAGTATTGATTAATTTTCTACAATAGCGCTGCAGCTAAAAATGACAGATTCATATTAATGGGGTGTCTACAGCCGACGTTTGCACATACTCTCACGTCTGTTTGACCTTAACTGATATCTAACAATATATATGTATTTTTTATTTCAGCTCCCGCCCCCTGTACCAAAGAAGATGCTGAAGAAGAGCATGACACGGGAGAAGTCGCTGGATCTTCCCGACCGGCAGAGACAGGAAGCACGAAGGCGCCTCATGGCAGCCAAGAGAGCGGCGTCATTCCGGCAGAACTCAGCAACCGAGCGAGCCGACAGCATCGAGATTTACATCCCTGAGGCCCAGACAAGACTCTGAAAGACTCTCCACAGCTTCATCACAGCTCCATCATCATCATCATCATCATCATCATCATAATCATCATCATAATCATCACTGTCATCCAGCGAGCCACTATCGATACAGAATATCAAAATCAGATATCCCATCTTTTGAAAAAAAAATAATAGCTATCTTGACATGACATAATCAACCATGATTGCTGAAGAATCAAATTTTTTTACGAGTCGGGTGCAATTAATTGGAGGGTATGTAAGGACAATTCAAAGGGCCCATAAACACAATATGGCAATTGAAAAGGTTTTGCTTTGACAAGGATGGGGGCCCAGGATGTTAGGGGCCCAAAATCTCTAGTGGCACCCCTGAATTTATGAGTATTAAGAAAGGTTCCTAAGACTGTTGTGTTAGATGTGTGAAGAGAAACTTACGCTGTAGTATCGCAAAAGCAAACTTTAGGCATTTAAATGCTATCAGCCTTACGATGTATCACTAAACTAGTGTTATTTAGTAAGTTACATAAGTATCGTTATAAAAAATATCAAACATTGGCTATACTGTTCATGAAAGGTGTGTGAGAAGTGGCTAAAAGCCTTGGTGCTTTTTTCGATTTTTCACATTATCAAAGTGCTATTACTGACACTGCGCTCTGAAACCAGCACTAGCTCACAGCTTTGTTTGTTGTTGTCCTTGTTGTTGTTCTTCTTCTTCTTCTTGTCGTTGTTGATATGGGGACAGGGGGACTGGAAATTATTTTTCAACACCCCATTTCTCAGAATTGAGATTAACATCTTTCTAACCTTCGTAAAATAATAATAATGATAATAATAATAATAATAATAATAATAATAATAATAATAATAATAATAAAAGTGCCAACGATTCAAATACCTCAAGCATGCACGACAGGTCAAAAGGTTCAAATTCTAAAATTGAATATTAATTCACTCAGGTAGACAAAAGTCTATCGCGGAAATAATTATCATCCCGTGGCGAACGATATCACCATCTCAGCATCGAGCACCACGGAAATATCCCATTCGTGTTTTCACGTTTCATATTCCACTCCATCAAACTGCTTTATATTTTATCATCTTTCTATAGGAAATCATTTGACATTTTATGTTTTATTTATTTATTTTTTCCCTGGATGGATTTGCTTAGCTCTTCTTAATCGATGATGTATAGTTTGAAAGACAAAAAAAAGCATTTTTGCACTTTTCTTCTAAATATACTACTCATGTATGTATTTCCAAGGGAAATGTATTTATTGCTGTTCGCAGAGGTATTGTTGCAGTTGAATTGCAAGGTTGTGTATGAATGAACAAGGAATGATTTCAAATTTCACCAAATGACCGGGCTCCGGTCTACACGCGTAGGGGATTTTTATTTATTTATTTATTTATTTATTTAATTTTATTTTATTCTTGCATAGTTTTTGTGTCAATTAAGAAAAGTGGTTATTTGATTATGGCGTTATAATCCAGGCAAAAACAGCTGGTTAAAAAAAAATCTGTTTCTTTTTCTATTAATGAATATAACTTTGAAATCATTAAATAAATTTAAAATGGGGCAAAAAGCGATCCATTTTACTAAACCTTGTGATAAAAGTGTAAATCATGCCATTTGTGATATTTCCATCACTCTAGCTTTCAGCCAGGTGGGGCTTTGGATCTGGATAACAAAATGATTTTAGACTATTATGATTAGAAATGAGATTGTTTCAATTTGTATAGCATTTTTAGGAATAGTCAACGTCAAACAACACTCACTCATTCACTCACTCACTCATCGTCTATACCGCTTTATCCTGTATCCAGGGTAGTGGGGAGCTGGAGTCTATCCCAGGAGACGTGGGTCATGATGTGGGGTACACACTGGACAGGTACAAGTCAATCGCAGGGCACACACACACATACACACATGCTTACACGCTCATTTACACACTACGGGCAATTTGGGAATGGCAGTTAGCCTAATCTGTATGTCTTTGGACTGTGGGAGGAAACCGGAGCACCCGGAGAAAACCCACCAAGCACAGGGAGAACAAGCAAACTCCATGCACACAGTCTCATGGCGGGAATCGAACCTTCAACCCTGGAGGTGCAAGGCGACAGAACTATTAAGAAAACAAAATCTGCCTTCTTAATGAATCCCTGTTTAGGGATTTTGCACTGAACATGACTCTATTAGATTAGATTAAATTAGATTGAATTAATTGTGATTGTGCAAAGTACGAGAAACACAGTACCATCAATTGAGAACATATCTTATTTTCTTCTTGCATATTTAACAATCTAACCATAATACAGTTTGGAAGCTACGCCCAAAGAGAGCTAAAACATGAGTTATACAATATTCTATCTATAAGTGACAAGGACATTTTTAAAAACACATCAAACCCTTTAACTCTTATATAGGCTATATATATTCAGCTCTCCTGCCTGGATTTAAAACCACAATCAAAGAGTGGTCCATGATTTATTTTTATATCGATTTATTTTACTGACACCGAAACAAAATGACTGTCTCGATTACCGACAGTTTGTGCCACCAAATGATGCTCATGGGCTTTAAAGCCAGACCCAGTTTTCTCATTTATTCCCGTATTAACCTGTACTACCTTACATCAGACAGCCTCAAGGTAAATATTCGGCTTGTTCTCGCTTCAGTCACACAAAAGCCTTTTCTCTGATTTCACATGGTCAGGAAATGATGGCTACTCATCAGGTGTGTTATTATATAGATATAGGCTATTTCTTCCTAGAATTGAACATGTGCTCAAATAACTTCATTTCACCATTATTCTGACCAGGAGAGGAACAGAAAACACCAGCCATCGTCTGTGTTTTACATCTCAAAGGCGCAGATCCGTTGGACAAATTGAACAAGCGTGTATCCGATATGCGATGCGAGGAGATTGTTTAAGTTACCCGTGACCTTTCACAGGGCGGTGGTGTTATCTCTGGTTTTCCTTCATGAAGGACTCTGATGAGACATGATGTGTCATTCGGATACTGCAGAACAAAACCTGAGGCTGTACGGACTTTTTTTTTTTTTTCCGTTCGAGCAGGTAGACCAGAAATAAAGTGTGTTCGGTGTAGATAGTTCATCTGGCTTTGTTGTTGTGCATGATTAATCCAGCTA
This sequence comes from Clarias macrocephalus, assembly GCA_011419295.1. Classification (NCBI taxonomy): domain Eukaryota; kingdom Metazoa; phylum Chordata; class Actinopteri; order Siluriformes; family Clariidae; genus Clarias; species Clarias macrocephalus. The sequence goes on from JAAGKR010011766.1 coordinate 7,000, forward strand.
GAAAGCACATTGTGTGATCATGCTGAGAAATTATTTTGTAAATCCTCCCACTTATGGTGCTGCTAACTTCAGAACTTCGTTCCAGTTCAGCCTCCTGATTTTGTTCTGATGACCTTATATGACTGTGCGCTGCGTTAAGCTATTTGGCTTACATTTCAGTGAGAGATGAGATCTGGATTTGGGAAAAAAAAGAGAAAGGGTCACGCCTGAGAGATCATCACACATCCTGTTTTACTCAGAAGCAGAGAGGAAGCTGTAACAGTGCAGGCCTGTGTGCAACACACTCCTTTCTTTGATGACATTTGGCTCGTCTTGTCTTTCCGCACAGACGCACAGCAAGGCCTGTCACAAGATTGCGATAAGATATGCAGAAATGCTGCTCGCATGGACGCCTCGCTTTTGGCAGGCGCTAGCGCACAACATATTTTGGGTTCTTTTATTTCTGACCTTTACTAGTAATTTTAGATCTGGCTGTCACTTTAGATGCTGCAGGACATGTGATTCTGCCCGGATTTCTACCAAGGCATCACTAATGATATGGCAAGGAGAAAGATTTACAACTTTACCAATCTGGCTTGAAATCCGAACTATTTATACAGTAATACTTAACTTGAATTCTTGTTGTGTCAACTGACAGCTCTTTTAAATGCCATATTTAGTGTGGATTTAAATAAGAGAATTACATTAAAATAACAGAATATATTTAGCTATTTAGCTGATTGATTGATTGATTGATTGATTGATTGATTGATTGATTGATTGATTGATTGATCAAAATTACATTATTGCTCCGTTTTCCATCTTACCATTTAGGGAAAACATTAAAGCTGCCACCTTCATCAGCCCTTTAATTAATCACTGAGATATAAAGTACCAGTTAAAAAGGTTTGGCCGCACCTTCCTAATCAATCGTTTTTTTTTTTGTGACGTATTTATTACATTCTAAACCAATACTGGAGATTTCAAAACTATGAAATATCACATATGGAATTAAGTAACACCAATAGCCAGTTGTTATTTTAAGACATGAAGGTTGGCTGTTCTGGAACAGTTCTTGCAAGAACAGTATTGTCAAGTGCATTTTCAAAACTCATAAAGCACCATGATGAAACTGACTTACCTCTGCTGCAGGGGAGAAGTTCATTTAGAGTTACCAACCTCAAAAGACACCAATTAACGAACAGCACCTCAGATTAGAGCAGTTATGAAGATTTTACAGTTCAAAGGTGATTATTGGATATTTTGGACGCTTTCAGCATTGTTTTACAGTGTAGAAAAAAATAAAAATCAGGAAACACCTGACAACATATACAGATGGAGTTAGAAGGTTTATCCAAACTTTTGACTGGTACAGTAGTTTACAGTGTGCAATAACCTGAAACAATTGACTTGCACCCAGGCAAAAGAGCAAATCACTGACATTAGAGAACGGTCTTAAGTTCCATGGTTTTTACATTTAGCTAAACTTGCTGGAAAGAAAGTATGCTCTTTTTTAGCATTGCTAAATTTACTTTACATAAATTCTTCTACTTACTCTGATTCCTAAACTAAAGTGGCAGACTAAAACTCAGGGGTTAAGGCATTGGTCCGGAAGGTCCCATGTTCCAATCCCATGATTGCCAAATTGTCCCTGTTGGGCCCTTGAGCAAGGCCCATAACCCTCAACTGCTCAGATGTATAATGAGATAAAAAATGTAAGTCACTCTGGATAAGGGTGTCTGCTAAATGTCTAAAATGTAAAACTATTGTTCACAGGCATAAGTTCCTGGGCTAAAACAGCTTAGCTTTTTCTTTTTCTTTTTTTTTTTTTTTTGCTAAAGCTCCTGGATTAAATTCCACTACTGAAGTTGCTGGACTAAAGCTACCTGCTTATGTCGCTGGCTTTAACTTAATTCCTGTTATAAAATATTTAAATTGAAGTTTATGGGTTAAAACCCATGGGCTTTATTTGCTGAATCTTAAGTTCCCACCCTAAAGTTCCTGAACGAGGAGGACTACAAACACTAGACTATATTTCTTGAACTATAATTAATAGGCATTATTTCCCTAGCTTAAACTTTTGGACTTTGTTCCTGAGTTAAAAGTATTGTCCCAAGTTTCTTTGCTATAAATCCCCATACCTAAATTCATCTGCTGACCTAGAGTCTTTGGCTTTACTTCAGTATCTTTCATGACTGTGCTAAAATCCCTTGTCTTAGTATTTGATCTAGTTTTTCTATCTAGTTTTTCACAGGCAAGCAGCCTTTGTGATTACATTCTTGGACTGAAGGTTATTTAGATTTTTTTGGACCAAAATATTTTGCTAAGTTTGTTTGCTATTCATTTTTAGGCTTAAATTTCTTGTCTCTTTTCTGGACATTAAATATCCGTCTTTAGGTTCCTGGCCTAAATTGACTAAACTAAAGTTTTTGCACTATACAGTAGTTCCCAGACACTGGTTCTTGGCCCGTGAATTGCTTCAATAACATTTATGAGTAAAAAAAATAAAATAAAATTTCCCTCAGCAAATATCTCTTCTTTATTTCCTGGCCTTTGGTTCCTTGGATAAAGTTACCAGTCTTATTTTTGTGGCTACTGTTTTGGACTGGCATTAAGTATCTGGACTAAAATTTTAAAGCTTAGGTCTAGTATTCTAATTCTTGTATTCTAATTTTCTCAGCTATTAGGTTTATGGCCTGAAATTGCTAAGCTAAAACTCCTGGACTGGACAAAATATGGCTTTAAATTACTCTTCTTAAGCTCTGGGTTTAAAAGTTTTTTATTTAAATTACTCTCCTTGAGGTCTTTGCTTTAATTTCATTGATGAATGTTTTTGGTTCGAAGTTTCTAAAGTGCTTGGATTAAACTTGCTGGACTTATGTTTCTAGGCTAACTGCCGGATGATAAATGTTCTGTGTTCATTCCTGAGTCTAAATTCCTGGGTTGCAGAATTTAGACTAAAGTTCTGGGCATTTTCACTGGAATGACAGCTAATGTGGTTTACACACGTTTCTGACATAATAGTTTCCGAAGTTATTATCAATGATCTTTGCTCCTGATGCCTTAAACTGTGTTGAATTGCAGTACTTGAGGATGGGATGGTCACGTGTTGGGATTCGTGCAACATATACAGATGAGTTTTAGCGGTGACGTGACGCAACACAACGCAACATAAAACAATCAGTTATGTGCTAAACGACTTGATAGATATTCTCAAAGCTTATAATACTTCTTTTTTTTTTCACTTTTCTAGAAATGAACAGGGGTTATTATTTACTCTTAATTAATCCTTACTTATGAATGTGTTGTTATGCTAAATTTGGAATCTTTCATGCTTTCATCTTTAAATTAGTTAATTATTTAAAAAGTAACGCTTTTGCAGATGTGGCCTATGTATTGTTGTGGATATGTGGGGTGTTTATTAGTGAAGATAAGTGTGCAGTGCATTGTGGGATTTCTCTCAGGCCCCTTAATTGGTTTCCACGTTCAAAGGCGTACAGTTCTTTCAGTAGGTGCGAGATGCAGGGTGACACTTCCAAACATTATTATTTCCTTGGTTGCACTTACATTGTATTTTGGATTTTGCATTAAAAAAATATGCTTAGAACATCATTTTAACCTTTACACTGAAAAACAACCATGCGCACAACAAACCTAGATTATGTGGTACCTAATTTATGGTATCATGTTTGACAAACAATATGTGAATTAAATCTGAGTGCATAAATAATATGTAATAATCTGCAAAACTGGAAAAACTAGAGTATTTAATGATAATTCTAGATGTAAAAGACTCAGGACTGGTTTTATTCTGTGGCTTTATTTACAGTGGGTAAGATTTATGGTTGTTGTTTTTTTTTTTGTTTTTGTTTTTTTGGAAATGTTTAGTTTTTATTTATTGTTGCCTATTTATTTTTATTTCTGATTCAATCCTAAGTTTTGTTTACATTCTATTCTATACAGAGTTTTGTCTGATCTCCCCATCTCCAAAGTGGCTTTAATCCAGGTTGTCCTTCACACCTTGCAAAAAGAAGCCTGTAGATGGATTGGCTAAGATAAATCATATTAGGTGTGAACAAGTGTCTGAATGTGTCTGTATAAATATATATGTTGGGAGTTTTGTTCATGTTATGGACTGGCATACAATTCTGGAATAGACTCCAGATGCACCCCAATCCTAAACTGGACAATGCGTTTCCGAAGATAAATTAATGAAATGAAAGATTTTATTTATTTATTTAGTTCATTATTTTAATTAATTATTTTGGTTTTTTTTTTTTTATTTAAGTAAGGCTTAGACTTCAACACAAAAATCTTCAGTCCTAAATGTTTTACACTCCCAGAATGTTATCCGACTTCAGAGTTTTCAATTATGCACAGTTCCAAAATATTGTAAAACTTATGCTAATTGTGTCTTCACCTCATGCTCGAATTGCATAAATGACCCCTTTCCCATTTGCAGTTTTCCAAGAAGCAGAGTATTATTACTTTCACTATAACAACAACAGCAGAAGCCAGTTTAATGAGTAACACAACATTTTCACCAGCAAGCAACAAGTTTCTGTGTGTCTTTGGCTTCATGATAACTAAGCTTTCAGATTAGCAAAACAAGCTAGTTAAATCCCAGCAATAATGCATATTTTGTATTGAGTGTAGAATACTTTAGGGCTGAATTCGTAGACAGACACTTTAGTGCTTAATCTCAAGCCCAAGTCTTGGCAGCACATTCAAGATGATAACAATGTCCATATGTCTGTAAAACCTCTTGGAAATCATTTTACCCCAGATCTTTCTACTTGAGATAATGACTGACTGATTCCTCTCAGAGTCTGATAATCTTTCGAAATCTTTTGCCTTTTGGGCGTATTTGTTTATGACATGAAGTATAGTGCAAAAGTCTTAGGCACGTGCAAATAGCTGCTGTAGAGCAATGATGTCTTAAAAAATTCAAAAACATCAAATGCGCTAAAGAGTAATTAATGAAACAAAGGCAGTGATTGATGTGATGAGCTCTTGCTTAAAATATAGTCTCAGGTACAATTTGAGCAAGTTTTATAAGAAAATTAACTGCTTAGTTTTACTGAACATCCTCCACAGTCCTTCTGAAGAATTTGTTGCACTTGCTTCTTTTTTCATTCGTGCAAAACCCAGAAGCTTTCCTTTTTGTATTTTGTCTGAAAAGTCACCTTTTGCATAATTGTCTGCTTTTTCTGGCCTACAGATATTTTCCCATAAGATTTTTTTGTCTCTTTTAGCTGGAATACTAATGTTTGGAGTTCATTTTTTAATTATTATTAATTAATTAATAATGATACAGGTATAACAAACTTTGTAAAAAAAAAAAAAAAGAAAAAGAAAAAAAAAGAAACACACACACACACACAGGGTGCCTAAGACTTTTGCACAGTACTTTATAAATCAAGGTGTGAGAGTTTTTAAAATGATAATAACAAATGTACGTAATTCCATCAAGAAGTGAACACACAATCTTTTTAATCTTATGAAATCTGATGAGCAGGAAAGACTTTGTACAGTATAATGAAAAAAATCTACAATTCTGCTAATTATACGAATTTCAACAGTTTATCACTTTCCGTAACGTTTCTTGTGTTTTTTTTTTTTTTTTAAGTCATGAAATCGGTCGAGACTGCGTTGGGAGTTTTGAAGCTATGTTTTTGCAGAAATCATTACAATAACTAGTTAAATTATTGCCAGTTGTTCCCCGATAGAGTCTTATCGTTATCAGAAATCACCACCTTGGACGTGATCAAGCGATGCTCCATTTCTTTATATCAAAGCGTACAGGGTGGATATCTTGATTAGAAGAATGCACAGTGATCGTTATCCAGCTGTTTCAATGATCTCCATCTTTAGATTTCCTCTTACTTGAAATCATCCACATGTACCATGCATTGCTGAATTTCTATCCAAAACCCATCTCACCTGAAACTGCTGTATGTTTTTTTTCACCTTTCAGTGGAGTTGCGGTTGAGAGAGGTCGCTTTGGTTCTCCAAAATGTGAAAAGACATCTAAAAAGAAAAAATACAAAAGAAAACGAAGATTGATATACTTTAAAAAGTGGTAGTTGTTTAGCTAAGAATATTTTCATTTATTATACTGTATAGGCTATCATATCAATACGAAGGAGGAATTATAATACCAAATATTCATGATTTGTACAGAAATATATATATAGATATATATATATAGATATATAAATATATAAATGACGCTTCATTGAAGCAGAACTATTTTCTGCTCTTCCTCATGGTTTTGTTTCTTTAATCTTTCTTTGCCTGGGTTGTTTTGATACACTGTTATGATGGCATGCAAGGTAACTGATATTACTGAATGTCTGATTTATTATTAGCTTCATTGCTTTTTGTAACCGCATTGTTGAATGTCATATGATTTGATTCATTTGTTGACATTTTATTGCACTAATGGATTTTAATTAATTGATTAATTAATTAATTCAGCCTCTTTGAATTATGTTTAACATATAGTTTGAAGACCTTGATGGTCAATTTTGAATCTTTGCGTTATCTTTTCAACGAGATGTTTATTTATCAGTCATCAAATGTAAATATTTCTGCCATTAAATCTTTTGGAAGAAACCATTTGTATTATTTGAGTGTACTTTCTGTTTCGTCACAAACAGAGTTACGTTCAAGTCGGGATTGAGAATCGAATGTAAAAAGAGTCGATTCTTACAGTTTCTTGCGCTGAAGTCGGTTGTGAAGCTTGAGATTCGACTTTGACTCTTGGGAGTCGACTCTGTAGCTTGGGATTCGACTCTGATACTTGGGAGTCAATTTCACACTGTGCTATGTTCAGATTGTGAATGATTTAAATGTACACTATTTACATTTAAAACGATCTTATTTTTCTTTCAAAATAAATAAATGTTAATTAAGATAAAAGTATCACATTTGGAATAAATACCTCCAAAAATGTAAAAAAAAAAAAAAACGATTCGTGTCGCTTCGATTCGCATTTTGTTGGTCGTCCACACTTTTCTGACACTTCTTTCAGCCAATCGACAGACGAAGTCCGGGAGGGGCGGGATTTGGATAGTCACGTAATTCGGGTTGGAGGAGAGCAGCCTCCGTATTTGAATGGAGTTTACGTCTTTCGCATTAAACATACGTAAGATGAACAATTTTCGTATTTTACTGCTTTCAACATCTTAATACGTCCTTAATGACAATTTAGCCTTTTGTTATAAACTTTAATGTAGACGCAGGGAGCTAAAATCAACCTATGGCTTAGCCTGCTAGCTAGCTCGACTAGGATAACAAGGCTGTGTTCGTAATGACTCGTTACACCCTTAACTGGTGGCCTAGATAGGAATGGAATCTCTGGTTTAACCCGTTATACATTTTGTAAACATTTTTGCCCTGTTTGATTTGTGTAGAGCTGTTATTTTGAGTTACTAAATAATAAAAATAAGCATGAGAGTTGAATCCCAACTCTCCCCCTTACTCCCTATACAAGTACACTATTTATATTTTAGTAACATCACCCCAGTGTAGTGCGGTTCTAACAACAAAATCCTTTTTAAAATGGTCTTATGGATAATCTACTGATTTCACTGTGTAAGTGATATTTCATAAAGTTATATTTAATATAAAAAGAAAATAATAGGTTTGTAATTTTATGACAAACCACGTATTTGGTAGTTTAGAAGAAAAAAAGTTTTATATTAATTTGTGTTTGTATGTGTTTATAGTTATATTTATATTTAATGCTGTGAATCATCTGTAGAACAGGTTAGTTCCTGTTTTCTCTTTATAGCAGTGTTACTGCAGCTCTGATGGGTTTCGGGCGAGATGACACACACACACACACACACACACACACACACACACACACACACACACACACACACTTGCTTCACTCATGAATAAATTTGTTCTTTCTCTCCACAAGCAGCTGTATCTTTTTATGTATTTTCTCCCGTTTTTCCTCTCGTAGCTTTCTGATCAGTAAGCTGACGGACCAGCGTTCGTATAAAGCAAGCCCTTGTCTCTAAGGGGAAAATGGCTGCGATGGGGAACGAGGAGGAACCTCTTCACCCCAGCAGCGTCTTTGACCTGGACTACAGCTCCACATCAGTACAGCTGCAGCTCATCTGCCTTGGCTTCGGCTTCTACGCCCTCATCTTCTTCCTGTCTCACTTCCTGTCTGTCTTGCTGTCCCAAACATATGTGTGTCTGTCAGCTAAAGAGAAGGTATATGGTATTAATAGTGTTCTTGCTACAGAATCAAAAGTTAACAGGCCTGGAGGTGTACCTGTTCCTGATCCTGATTTCTATTAATCTCTGTTAGTCTCCGCCCACATACATTGGAGGTGCTGGAACAGGTCTGACTCCACCCTCTGGACTTTTGGTTCTGCATCAAGGAGTACTTGCGATAACCACACACAAAAAACCCACATGCAGTATGACACATGTCTTTGTGCAGGTGTTCTGGTGTTTGGCAGCCACACGGGCGATGTTTGGCGTGCAGGGCTCGGGGGCCGGACTACGGGCACTGATGGAGGATGGCCCAGTGTTCAGTGATAAGGTGCATGGACAGACGAGCTGGTCCTGGTTCACCGTGCTGACGGCATGCGGGTTCTTCGTGTTCGAGAACGTGGCGCTGCACGGCTCCAATCTTGTGTTCCGTTCCTTCGACATCCCACTCGCGGCACATCACGCCTTCGCCCTGGCCGGCTTCAGCGGCATCGTGCTGTGTCGGGACATGGGACACTTCCTGGCCATTGTAACACTGCTTCTGGAGATGAGCACGCCCTTCACCTGCATATCCTGGATGCTGCTCAAGGTGGGAGGATCCACATTTAAATAAGGGATGCTATTGGTTCTAGTGTTGTATGTTACTTGTATAGTTCAGGATTTAAGAACATGTCTGCAGTACATGAATTTTTACGGTATAGAGATTGTGCTTTGAGACACGTTTACACTAAAGGATGGTGTTGAGTTTGGGGTTTGAAGTTTGTGGCCTATGTAGCAAATCAACGCATTGTCGTTTGGGACACACCTGCAGTTGATCGATGGTGTAGCAGTTATGGTTATGATTATTTTACATAATGTGCGTAAATCGAGTAGGTAGTTTGTCCATGTTGTAACAATGATGGAGAGGCATTTGTGATGTTTTAGATACTCGTCTAGTAAATATAGTGTGGTTTGAGACGCATCACCATTGAATTAATGTTTAAAGTGGCTTTTATTGTGATTAGAATTTTATGGTTTGGGACATGTCCACTGTGGACCCATGGCATGGCATGTATGATGGTGTATGGTCTATATAACTAAAGACCCATCTGTTTTTTTAAATATTTATGTGAATTCTCCCCTCTTATTAAAAAATTCCCAACAGTGTTTGACTGATGGTACGTAATTATAAGGATCTATCCAATGATGCTAACTTCACAACAATTTGGATAAGAACTTCTTCCAAATGCCTAAAGGAAAATAAAATGGTGTGTATGGCCTGGTTTGTGGTTTGAGGATAATGATGTGTATTTTGTTGTTTCCTTACATGCCAGATTTTGTGCCCTGTATTACGGCCCTTCATAGTGTTCAGAGAGTGAAACTAAGAGGAAGTTCATCTGATGTTTTGTTTAAGAGCTTATAAAAAATGTGTTTTAGAAAGAGGAACTATCAGAAAGGCGTTCTACTGTAACAAAAACTTGTGAAAAAACTTTTACTTGTTTCGTTCCTCATTTTTTAAGTCTTTCTTTTAACTTCATGGCACGTCATATGATAAGATTAAAGGCTTTTTCTTTTTATAGAGTTTTAGATAAATGCTCTCCTCTGTTATTTGCTTCTATAACAAAAATAAACTTTTTCTTTCTCCTGCTCGCTCTCTTGCTCTCTCCCTCTCATTCCCCCTGTGCCGTAACCCCTCTCTCTCTCTCTCTCTCTCTCTCTCTCTCTCTCTCTGCACAGGCCGGTTGGTCCCATACTCTGTTCTGGAGATTAAATCAGTGGATGATGATCCACATGTTCCACTGTCGCATGGTGTTGATGTATTACATGTGGTGGGTGTGTTGGTGTAACTGGCCCGAGCTGCTCACACACACTCCTCTGCTTCAGCTCCTCATATTCCTCACTGGCCTGACTCTCCTCACGCTCATCATCAACCCCATATGGACGCACAAGAAGACCATGCAGCTCCTCAACCCCATCGACTGGAATTTCACCAAAGAGACGGCGCCTGAGAATGGCCCTGCGGGGGACAAAGCCCACAGGAGCTGAGCTCCGACAACATGAGGGACACCGTAGGGGACAAACACAGCAATATCACTGAACAATTTTCCACAGCCTTTATTAGTTTTTATTATTTTTAGGTGTTATTAAGCACAGGTATTTTAAAAATCTTTTTCCATCACAGAGTCGTCTCGGTTTGGTTACTGCATGAACAGCTCAGTATTTGTCTCCTTTTATTTACAACATTTTGGTAGGAAAAATGTCAAACATTTCCACATTTATTTAAATATTTAAGGTCAAAGTGTAGCTTTAAGGTTGAGTTATCGTTTTATTAAAATAAATAAATAAGCACTAAAAAGATGGGACATAAATGATTCTCATCCTCAATGTTTTTAATTTATTTTGTTTTTGTATATTCAGCTAACACCAACACACACGCAGGTGTTATGGTAGCTGGCTAGCCAAAGGGTTCAATATTCAGACCTCTCAGTATCTCACTGGTTTGTTCCTCCTGAGGTTTCGAACTGAAGCTGACACAGCTGTTTGTCTCCTTCCTCCTGTCATGGGTTTCACGGGATGCTTTTGCACTTCCTGTTCCTTACAAAGAAAATGTGCAGTTCCAAGTCTTTACACTTCACATCATGACAGGACAGGATATCAGGAGTGCAATAATTAATCAATGTTAATGACTAGAATTGATAAGACTCTGTGAAGGACATGATATTCAGGTAAGTGGGAGAGGATTCACACCTGAAGAAAATGTGGATAATTACTGCTGTGTGTTGCTGTGAGTCGAGTTTTCCTCAATGAACCTTTTTAAGTGAAGTTCACACACACACCATGCTGGCTTTCCAGTGCTGTGTGTGTTCTAATTCACCAATGTTCTTCTCAGGTGTGTGTCCTTTTTCCACATACAGCACCTCACTCTCAGGCCCTTCACCACAGACTTAATCTCGGTTTTCTTAACATTTCAACTTAACTCACAAACAGTAATTGCTATTCACTATGTTTAAGCTTTATTTCAGTTATAGTAAAAAGCCACTACTTTTCTTTTACTTGGTTTTAGATTTTGTTTCATTTCATTGAATAACTACTTTTAAATTAAGTGTCTTTTTTCATTGTTGGTCACCATGTGCACAAAACAACCTCGAGCTAAATATAAAAGCTGA
>JAAGKR010011767.1:0-18348 GCA_011419295.1 Clarias macrocephalus
TACAGTACACTATACTACACTATACTACACCACACTATACTACACTAGACTATACTACACTATACTACACCACACGATACTACACCACACCATACTACACCACACTACACTACACTACACCACACCATACTACACTACACTATACTACACTATACTACACACCATACTACAGTACACTATACTACACTATACTACACTATACTACACCACACCATACTACACCATACTACAGTACACTATACTACACACCATACTACACTATACTACACCACACTATACCACACCATACTACACCACACCATACTACAGTACACTATACTACACTATACTACACCACACCATACTACACTATACTACACCACACCATACTACACCACACTATACTACACCACACCATACCACACCATACTACACCACACCATACTACAGTACACTATACTACACCACACCATACTACAGTACACTATACTACACACCATACTACACTATACTACACCACACCATACTACACCACACTATACTACACCACACCATACTACACTATACCATACTACAGTACACTATACTACACTATACTACACCACACCATACTACACTATACTACACCACACCATACTACACCACACTATACTACACCACACCATACTACACCACACTACACTACACTACACCACACCATACTACACTACACTATACTACACTATACTACACACCATACTACAGTACACTATACTACACTATACTACACTATACTACACCACACCATACTACACCATACTACAGTACACTATACTACACACCATACTACACTATACTACACCACACTATACCACACCATACTACACCACACCATACTACAGTACACTATACTACACTATACTACACCACACCATACTACACTATACTACACCACACCATACTACACCACACTATACTACACCACACCATACCACACCATACTACACCACACCATACTACAGTACACTATACTACACCACACCATACTACAGTACACTATACTACACACCATACTACACTATACTACACCACACCATACTACACCACACTATACTACACCACACCATACTACACTATACCATACTACAGTACACTATACTACACTATACTACACCACACCATACTACACTATACTACACCACACCATACTACACCACACTATACTACACCACACCATACTACACCACACTACACTACACTACACCACACCATACTACACTACACTATACTACACTATACTACACACCATACTACAGTACACTATACTACACTATACTACACTATACTACACCACACCATACTACACTACACTATACTACACTATACTACACCACACCATACTACACCACACCATACTACAGTACACTATACTACACTATACTACACCACACCATACTACACTACACTATACTACACCACACTACAGTACACTATACTACACTACACCATATCTCTGCATCGATGTCGGGTTTGACCTCCCATCATGCAATTTATTATTTTTTTTCAAAGAGCACATAAAGAGCTGATGGTCTTTCTGATCTCTCCACTGTTCCAGAAGCTCCAGGAAGTCCGACTGTCTGATTCACACAGACGTACCGCCTTCTTTAAAACGTTCACACCGTTCTGATGTTTCACTGCGATTTAGTGTCTCATCACCGTTCTGTGACTTAAGTCTCTGTAAATGTCAATCACCTGGTTATATGCCTTCATTCAGCAGAAAGTGCAGCACAAGTCCCTATTTGACTTGAACACATTAATTAAGCATCTTTAGACTTTATTCATTAAACTATTTTGGAGATAATACATGAAGTGTTTATTGGGGGAACTTTATAAACAAACAAACTGGATGAAAAACTGATAAAATTCACGCAAAAAATAATTTTTTTATTAAAGAAGGATTTTTTTTCTAGATTTTTGTTTATGTGTAAATTGCGTTAGAAGAATTCCTCTCTAAATAAAGACAAAGATCTGGTTTAACAGAAATGTAAATTCCAATCACCAGGTGGATTTCTTCAGCAATTTTATTTATTTAACTAATTAATTTATTAACTGATGAATTGTTCAATGTTTAAACTCTCTGTGGTGAAACATGCCGACTGTTTCACCACAGACAGACAGACGTCTTGCTTCATGTTACACTGATTTCCAAATAACAAATGAGACACGTTGATCTTTAACACCACAGCTTTAATTGACGTTTGATTAGACATGAAGGGAAACAGGACACAGACACAGTCACACACTCGCTATGGAGAGATCTTCCTCTTCTTACCGATATCACGATTAGACCAATCACGACGCTGACTGGACAGTTTAATCTTCCCTCCTGTTTAAAATGTGAAACCGTTCGATATTTGTAGATTTTTTTTTTATACATAAATCACTTCCCACATTCAGATACATCTCAATAAACTACTAAACAACAATTATGATCAAAATAAAAACAGAACAGTTACAGAAATGTAGTGGATTTCCACATTGCACATGGTGTGTAGTGATTGTTTAAGAAATAAATTAGATATTAAAAAAAGAAAACACCCTGACGCCTCCCAAGTGCTTAGAGGTCCAAGTATTCAGGTGTGTCATAGGTGATGATCACAAAAATGTCATGGACAAAACACACACACACATCCATCCTTTTTTTTTGTTTGTTTGTTTTTACAGCAAATAATATCTTAGCGTAATTTTTTTAATAACTAAAAGTTGATTTAATGGACAGAAGCTGCCCACAGACACAACATAAAAAAACAGCAGTCACTAGGGGGGGCGCTGCTATCCAAGTGCTCATGTTAATGCTCATCCTGACTCGATTTGGAGTCACGTGTACATTAACGCTGTAATAAAGCGCAGGACATTCAGAACATATATAGTAATGGAGATCAGAGGTGTCGCTATATAATTAAGTACTTAGTTATACACTCACCTAAAGGATTATTAGGACCACCTGTTCACTTTCTCATTAATGCAATTATCTAATCAACCAATCACATGGCCGTTGCTTCAATGCATTTATGGTTGTGGTCCTGGTCAAGACAATCTCCTGAACTCCAAACTGAATGTCAGAATGGGACAGAAAGGTGATTTAAGCAGTTTTGAGCGTGGCAGGTTGTTGGTGCCAGACGGGCCGGTCTGAGTATTTCACAATCTGCTCAGTTACTGGGATTTTCACGCACAACCATTTCTAGGGTTTACAAAGACTGGTGTGAAAAGGGCAAAACATCCAGTATGCGGCCGTCCTGTGGGTGAAAATGCCTTGTTGATGCTAGAGGTCAGAGGAGGATGGGCCGACTGATTCAAGCTGATAGAAGAGCAACTTTGACTGAAATAACCCCTCGTTACAACTGAGGTCTGCAGCGAAGCATCTGTGAAGCCACAACACGCACAACCTTGAGGCGGATGGGCTACAACAGCAGAAGACCCCACTGGGTACCACTCATCTCCACTACAAATAGGAAAAAGAGGCTACAATTTGCACGAGCTCACCAAAATTGGACAGTTGAAGACTGAAAAATGTTGCCTGGTCTGATGAGTCTCGATTTCTGTTGAGACATTCAAATGGTAGAGTCAGAATTTGGCGTAAACAGAATGAGAACATGGATCCATCATGCCTTGTAACCACTGCGCAGGCTGGTGCTGGTGCTGTAATGGTGTGGGGGATCTTTTCTTGGCACACTTTAGGCCCCTTAGGGCCAATTGGGCATCGTTTAAATGCCACGGCCTACCTGAGCATTGTTTCTGACCATGTCCATCCCTTTATGACCACCATGTACCCATCCTCTGATGGCTACTTCCAGAAGAATAATGCACCATGTCACAAAGCTCCAATCATTTCAGATTGGTTTCTTGAACATGACAATGAGTTCACTGTACTAAAATGGCCCCCCACAGTCACCAGATCTCAACCCAATAGAGCATCTTTGGGATGTGGTGGAACGGGAGCTTCGTGCCCTGGATGTGCATCCCACAAATCTCCATCAACTGCAAGATGCTCTCCTATCAATATGGGCCAACGTTTCTAAAGAATGCTTTCAGCACCTTGTTGAATCAATGCCACGTAGAATTAAGGCAGTTCTGGAGGTGAAAGGGGGTCAAACACCGTATTAGTGTGGTGTTCCCAATAATCCTTTAGGTGAGTGAATAATGCAACAGATCATGTCTGTCTACGAGGATGATCAGGACCCCACCGGGTGTAAAAATTGTGTTTTTATTACTTTTTTTAATAATTATTTTTATTCCTGCTTTGATTCAGAAAACAAGAGCAGTGGTGTGCTCAATAAAAACATATACCGTATCAGAGCCTGATACAAATCTCTAGCGCAATTCTCACTGCTGCCAGCAGGTGGCGAAATTTGGGAGTCTCCCAATTTTGTTTGGTTCTTTTTATAAACAGTCTAAATGCTGATTGTCACATTTCAGTCATTCTTCTCTCGATCGAGGAGGAGGGCTTTGCGTCTTGGTGAATCGCTCAGATTGGGGGCAGAGCTTGTAGAAGCTGCCACAGGACTAGCGGTAACCGATGACGAGGGAACAGACGGAACCAACTGGCCACTGAGCGATATATCGGGCGGTGACGAGCTGGTTTTACTGGGGGAGTTACTCAGACTGGCGTCGTCCATCTCGATCACTTCAAAGTCTGCGTCGTTCCACTGGTCAATTTCCGACTCATTGTCCTCAGGCCCCAGCTCGTCTTCCCCGTCGTCTGCAACAGAATCAAGCAGCGCCTGGCGATCCTCGCCATCGTCGGCCTCCCCGCGCGCTCTGATCCGCTGTTTGCGGCCCGCTGTGCCCCCTGTGGAGGAGGCGAGTTTATACATTACAGGAAAGAGGAAGGAGGTGATGACGGACGTGCAGAGGCTCAGGTACATGAGAAGGGGCTGATGTGGTACGCGGCCCAATAGGAAGCCCAGCGACGCAGGAAGCACCATTTCTCCGAGCGCCGCGCCGAAGACAAACGCCGCCGCAGATTTACCGCTCACCGTGGTGTACTGCTCCAACCAAGAAATCCCGCTGGGAAACGTGGCAGCCATGGAGGCGCCGTAAACCGACGTGCAAACCCACAGCATCACGTGGTATTTGTTAAACAGTACCAAACACAGCGACGCAGCAACAGAGCCCAAAAGGCAAAAGAGAATAAGCGTGCCCGGATAGACGCAGGCTGCGAAAAAGATGGCCGCACCTCTGCAGGCGGCGAAGGAGCCCCAGAAGAGCGAGTTCAGCTCTGCAGCCTGCGTCTCCTCCATACTCATGTATTCTTTAGCGTAGGTGAAAATGAACGAGCCGTACGCCACCTCGGCGCCCACGTAGAAGAAGAAAAAGAGCGACAGGAACGAGACAAGTGCGGTGTGATGCTTGGCGAAGAACGGAGTTTTACCCGCTGCCGACGATGCCTTGTTCGAGGAGGTGGAGGTCCGTGAGTACAGGATGAAGAAGAGGAGTGAAACAAACAGGATGAAGGCACCGATGACTACGTAAGCCCACATGGACGTCAGAGGCGCGCTTTTTCCATGGAAGAACGGCAGATGTACTAGAGAGAAATTAGATGCTCTCGGTTGTGACACGCTCCGATTGGAGACGCTGGAGTCATGTCCAAACAGGAGCTTGGCAATGATGGGGGACGTGAAGGCTCCGAAGGCGAAGGAGAAGTGCAGAGCCTGCATGTGCGGACCGGCCCGATCACCCCACGTGTTCAGAAGTAACACGTTCCCACCTGAAACAACACAGTACAGCGTCAAAAAACAAACAAATTTCTACACAAGTTAAAGGGGCAATGATGACCTGACCCCAGCCATACTGTTATCCTATGTTAAGAATAAACTGGTAGCAGAATTTCAGTTATCTCTAGTTAGTATTTTGTGTAAAGTGAGTTACATTTAAACCACAGTAAACTGGGGGGCAAAGGAGAACTTTGATAAACAAGTCAATAAAGTGAGTACGCTGCAAAAACACAGATGGATTTACAGCCTGCTGTCCTTGGAAAACTCTGCACTTCCACTCATGGCCTATTTACTTATCAGCTCGGTCCTCGAAGGGCGCCTTGGTTAACAGGTGCGAGAGATAAGATGAAACACACAAGCGTCCCTGCATCCCTGTTTCAATAGAACCATGTGGAAAATACTGCAAGGTGCACAGGGTTTATTCTCACCTGTGTCCAAGATCCCCATCGACACGCCCACGCTGGAGACCAGACCGGCTAAAATGAGTGCTTTCTTACAAAAAGGAGTGGCAAACATTCCAAATGAGGTCATCAACATGGCAAAGCCTGCACACACACACTTTTTATTCAGTTAAAGTTGAAATGAAACTACGTTGTAGTTCAAATGAAAGGCTGGGCAATTAAGGTAACATTAACCTGACACATTAAAGTGAACACTGAGAAACACACAGTATGATGGCGCTCTTACCCAGCAGCAGGTGAGAGTTAAGGAGGTCGAACAGAAGTCCTCCCAGCAGTGAGCCTGCGATGTAACCAGTGGCACGGCCGGCAAAAATGTACGAGATATTACTGAAGTTCTTATTCACATTGGTGGCCAAATCTTCCAGTGTTGGGCCCAGCACAGAGATGCACATTCCCTATAAAATCCAACAGCACAGAGATACATGTTACTTAAAGATCACATAAGCACAGAGATCCACAATTCCTATAGATCACAATAGCACAGAGATCAACATTACTTATAGAGCACAACAGCACAGAGATACACACTCCCTATAGATCACGTCAGCATAGAGATCCACAATCCCTATAGATCACAACAGCACAGAGATCCATAATCCCTATAGCTCACATCAGCACAGAGATCCACAGTCCCTATAGATCACATCAGAATACAGATCCACGTTACTTATAGATCACAACAGCACAGAGATAAACAATCCCTATAAATCACAACAGCACAGAGATCCACAATCCCTATAAATCACAACAGCACAGAGATCCACAATCCCTATAGATCACAACAGCACAGAGATCCACAATCCCTATAGATCACAACAGCACAGAGATCCACAATCCCTCTAGATCACAACAGCATAGAGATCCACAATCCCTCTAGATCACAACAGCATAGAGATCCACAATCCCTCTAGATCACAACAGCATAGAGATCCACAATCCCTCTAGATCACATCAGCACAGAGATCCACGTTACTTATAGATCACAACAGTACAGAGACACACAATCCCTATAGATCACAACAGCACAGAGATCCACAATCCCTATAGATCACAACAGCACAGAGACACACAATCCCTATAGATCACAACAGCACAGAGATCCACAATCCCTCTAGATCACATGAGCATAGCGATCCACGTTACTTATAGATCACAACAGCACAGAGATACACAATCCCTATAAATCCCGTCATCACAGAGATCCACAATCCCTATAGATCACATCAGCACAAAGATCCACATTCCCTATAGATCACATCAGCACAGAGATCCACATTCCCTATAGATCACATCAGCACAGAGATCCACATTCCCTATAGATCACATCAGCACAGAGATCCACATTCCCTATAGATCACATCAGCACAGAGATCCACATTCCTTATCGATCACAACAGCACGGGATCTGTAGGGATTATGGATCTCTATCAGAACAGAGATCTACAATCCCTGTAGATCCCATCAGCACAGAGATCCACAATCCCTATAGATCACAACAGCACGGGATCTGTAGGGATTATGGATCTCTATCAGAACAGAGATCTACAATCCCTGTAGATCCCATCAGCACAGAGATCCACAATCCCTATAGATCACAACAGCACGGGATCTGTAGGGATTATGGATCTCTATCAGAACAGAGATCTACAATCCCTGTAGATCCCATCAGCACAGAGATCCACAATCCCTATAGATCACAACAGCACGGGATCTGTAGGGATTATGGATCTCTATCAGAACAGAGATCTACAATCCCTGTAGATCCCATCAGCACAGAGATCCACAATCCCTATAGATCACAACAGCACGGGATCTGTAGGGATTATGGATCTCTATCAGAACAGAGATCTACAATCCCTGTAGATCCCATCAGCACAGAGATCCACAATCCCTATAGATCACAACAGCACGGGATCTGTAGGGATTATGGATCTCTATCAGAACAGAGATCTACAATCCCTGTAGATCCCATCAGCACAGAGATCCACAATCCCTATAGATCACAACAGCACGGGATCTGTAGGGATTATGGATCTCTATCAGAACAGAGATCTACAATCCCTGTAGATCCCATCAGCACAGAGATCCACAATCCCTATAGATCACAACAGCACGGGATCTGTAGGGATTATGGATCTCTATCAGAACAGAGATCTACAATCCCTGTAGATCCCATCAGCACAGAGATCCACAATCCCTATAGATCACAACAGCACGGGATCTGTAGGGATTATGGATCTCTATCAGAACAGAGATCTACAATCCCTGTAGATCCCATCAGCACAGAGATCCACAATCCCTATAGATCACAACAGCACGGGATCTGTAGGGATTATGGATCTCTATCAGAACAGAGATCTACAATCCCTGTAGATCCCATCAGCACAGAGATCCACAATCCCTATAGATCACAACAGCACGGGATCTGTAGGGATTATGGATCTCTATCAGAACAGAGATCTACAATCCCTGTAGATCCCATCAGCACAGAGATCCACAATCCCTATAGATCACAACAGCACAGAGATCCACATTCTCTATAGATCAGAACAGCACAGAGATCCACAAGCCCTATAGATCACAAAAGCATAGAGATCCATGTCATTTATAGATCACAACAGCACAGAGATCCATGTTACTTATAGATCACAACAGCACAAAGATCCATGTTACTTATCGATCAAAGCAGCACAGTGATCCACGTTACTTATAGATCACATCAGTACAGAGATCCACATTCCATATACAACCCAACAACACCAAGATCCAGTTACTTATAGATCACAACAGCACAGAGATCCATATTCTAATACCTAACAGCACAGAGATCCTCATTTTTAAAAATAAATCCCAACAGCACAGAAATCTTCATTTCTCATGCAAATGATTCTGGTGAGTTGGATGAGGTTCTATGCAAAGGACTGGAATTTACATGTAGCAGTGAGGACGCACAGAGAGGAAAGTAAACCAAATATAACACTTCAGGCTTTTTAATCAGAGATATCAGGATTACTCTGTGTATATAACAAATCTTTCAACATTATATCTCTGTATAAAACTCTCTCTGTAGCTGCCACTGAATTCAGCTATATATATGCCCGTGTACGTGCCCGTGTACTGTACGTGCCTGTGTACTGTATATGCTCGTGTACTGTATATGCCTGTGTATGTGCCCGTATACATGCCATTGTACTGTAAACGCCTGTGTACTGTATATGCCTGTATATGTGCCCATGTACTGAATATGCCTGTGTACTGTATGTGCCCATATACGTGCCTGTGTACTGTACATGCCTGCATACTGTACGTGCCCGTGTACTGTATATGCCTGTATATGTGCCCGTGTACTGTATGTGCCCATATACATGCCTGTGTACTGTATATGCCCGTGTATGTTCCTGATGCAGAGAGATTACAGGTAGTGACATTACCAGGCCCAGAAACGAAGCACAGAGGGTGAGGGTGACCATCCAGCGGCCGCACGCTCCACTGTCACCTTTGATCTCTACCTTCTCCCCTGTCGCGGAGTGCATGAGTCTTTTACCCCGCTTTAGGGCACTTTTCAGGCCGGCCTTGACATCCTTCCTCTTGTCAAACAGCGTGTCTTCCTCTTCCTCCTCTTCCTCCTGCTCTGGATTATCATCCTCTTCCTCTTCATGCATTTTGGCAAAGCGCACATGCTTTTTCTTCTTTTTATTTCCTGAGAGATCTCCGGTGCTGGAGGACATGTCCGTGTGTCTGTGTGCGCGTGTGTGTGTGTGTGACAAGTGTCTTAGTTATTTCAGATTAGTGTCTCCAGTCAAAAGGAAAAGAATTTTAATCTAAACGCCTGGATGCTGCAAAACTGGACATTGTGAGATATTTTTGGTGCCACACGTACGCCTGTCTGTCTGCCTGTCTGTCCGTCTGCCTGCCCGTCTGTCTGCCTGTCTGTCTGTCTGTCTGTCTGTCTGCCTGTCTGTCTGCCTGTCTGTCTGCCTGTCTCAGTGTTTCATTTGATTGAATAAACACATGACTTATTTACCTCATGTCACACTTTCTCACCAAACTCCCTCTCTGGTCTTTTACAATACTTTTATACAAATGATATAGTTTATAATCGTTGTGTATTTATATATTAATTCATTAATTGCCTTTACACCATAACTCCGACCCTGTTTTATAATTGTAATGACGCATCACGTGACACTACATCATCGATCAACACATGCTAGTTAACTGGAGGCGTGAGGCTAACAGCCAGCTAGCATCATCATCATCACTCTGATCATCATCATCATCATCGTCACCTGCTAGCACATGCCGCTTAACTACAAAAATAAACCTGATGACTGACTGATAAATCCATCTGAACCGACTCTCTGATGGTCCGGAACCCTCTGTAACGATCCGACACCGAAAATAAGACACGGATAGAACTAAACGTCCACGATTTAAAGACGACTCGCAGCTATCGTAAAGCTCCGAAATGTCCCACTCATCACCGGAAGTGGACTTTAAAAACTTCCGGCTTTGTCATCAAATTTTATAGACGTGAATTAAAATATATATACATTAGTATTTATTTTGTTTAATGTGTTTATTAATTACCCCCCCCCCCCAAAAAAATAGTGAGGTGTATATATGTATAACAAATTTAAATATAGATAAAATTTGATCAGGGTCTTGACACTACATTACCCATAATTCCCCGCGGTCCAGGTTTAGCACACGGCTAACTTTCACTAATGCAGCCTTGTAGCTCAGTTAGCATGCGTGTATGGCGGAGTTCAATTGTTTTTTAATGTAATTTCCTTTTTTATTCATCTTTGTTTATTTTATTTTATTATTATTTTTATGATTCCCATTTCACGCCACACGTCACACAGTCATTACGTAGTGCTGACGTGTTCCAATATGGCGCCCACTGCGTTAGCCGTCGGTGCTAACTGTAATTAAAGTGACATTGCAGCCATTCTGAGTGTTTAATCAGGACTTAAACACCACATCTGAATGAAATGTTGATCTGCCAAATGTTTCTGTCCCGTTTCCGCTCACACTGTGACTTTACTTCGCTGTCTGCGGGAACGTCTAAATAGCTAAATCAATAGCCAGAGTCGTGCTCCTCATGCTAGGTGTGTTACTGTTGCCTAGCAACCGGGCTCCTCACAGCCGGAAGCGCTCTGCTCTGGTGTGTACAGTATATACTGTATACAGTGCATATGTCCAATCAAAGTTAGAACACAAGTGGTGCGCTCATCACAAAGAGAACATACATTTTCCCATCAGAAACGTTGTTAAATGTACTTATTTATTTATTTATTTATTTTACATTGTGATCACTGTTAGCCTCGACCGCAGTGGGCTCCTCCAAACTGAACACTCTGTCAGAACTCGAGAGGAGGCATCACAGCCAGCTGCTGTTCAGGTGCCGTATCCTGGCTGAGCCTGCACTCTGAGCCCGGCCTGCTAACTGGGAAAACCTGTGAAAGTGCTTCTGTGCCTGGGTGTGAATGTGGGTGTGGTCAGGCAGCTGCTCTCTCCTCAGTACTGCGGACCGCACAGACCTACAGTACTCTCACCCATCATTAACCACTGGACAACACCTGGGACACGCCCAGTCACACGTACAGTTACACCTCGCAGTGCTGTTACTGTCGGTCATCAGCACTCGTGTGATTACTCGCTTAGAACTTTATTATTATTATTATCATTATTAATATGAATTGGATTTTAAATTAATAAATTAGATTTTATAAATATTTCATTTGACACTGAATTAAATCAAATAAACTTTTTATTGTAAAAAAAAAACTTATCAATATGCAGTAATTATATAAAAAATGCAATTATCTGTGTAAAACATTTAAATTCAGTTAATACTTTAAGCTAAGATTCTTTAATTGAATTTTAAATGTACTGTAATACTAAAACTTAATCTGTATAATTTTTTGTATAGTTGTACTTAAAACTGAATAAACTCTAAAGCTGAACAAAATCTATTACATTTTCAAACCTTTCAAAATTGTGTTAATAGTCATTTATAAACTTCATAAATCTTTGCATTATGTTGTATGTTGTATTTTTATTATTAGCATTTTGCTAACCTATTGTATTCTATTGTGTTTAAATGGGAAATAATTAAACATAAATTAAATGTGGACAATTTACAGTGAATTAAAGAGATTACATTAAAAATTCCAATAAATATTTTCAAAATATCAAGTTAGAATATTTAACATTTAGAATATCTAACTCAAGTTAGAATATTTAATTTAAAATGATTTATTATTTATATGATATTTTCAAGTATTTTGATATTATGAAAAATGTATATATTAATTTTTCATTAAATTAAATATTCTAACTTGAGCAAGCCTTTTTAACTGGTGTACAGGAATGAGTGAATTATTGATTATTATAAGAAATTTTGATTTAGTCACTTTAATTATTGTTATAATTTAATTCATTATATGTGGTAAATATATTTTCCAATCTATATTTATCATTGAATGCTTAAAAAAAATATTTTTGTTATAGAAAAGTTACATAATTTCTAGAATTGTTCGAGTACACAATTTGAATTATTGTGTACAATTTATTTAAAGAGTTTCCTTTTTTTACACACATAAACACAAATAAAACAGTACTGCACACTTTCTGTCCATAAAAATGAGATTTTTATTCATTGTTTTAAACAATAATATTGTGAAAAAAGCATGCATGCAGTAGGGATTATTCGATCCACATTCTTATGGATTAAAAGAAAAAGGATTAACAAAAAATTAAGAAATATCAGTCAAAGTGGACAAAGTGATGCTGATGAAGAAAGAAAAGCAGCATGATAGAGCTCTGATACAAACTGACACCGTCTCGCAAACCTTCATTCCGTACAGTACGTTTTAAACTCATGTGAAACACTAATCGCACTGAGTGTCATTTAAAAAATAAAAATAAAAAAAGTGTCACTGAGCAAACAGCTAAAAATAAGCCGATGTTCTGTTGAGCGTTCCCTCGCCCTTACCGGTGTTGTGTAACTGCTCCATTTATGAGTTATTACTGCACCTAGTGGCTGTAGACCGTCTGATCTAAAGCAAACACTCCTCTAATCTCTCTGAACAGCAGAGACGGGGCGTTTCAGGCTCGGTTTAAGGATGACTCGGTGCGATCAGCCACCACGATATGATCAGAGCCAGGGCCGGGTTTCTGAGTTCCAGCTAACAGAGCGTTTTCTTTGGTCTTTCTTAGTGAGATTTAAACAATGCATGATGAGAACACAATTTTGCAAACCGAACACTAACGTCTCAGGAACTCACTTAGGACGGAGACCATGAGGACGTTTTTGGTTTTTTAGCTTGAATTGCTTTCTTGAGTAAAAACAAACCATTTGGTTCAGCTACGACTAATTCTCTCATAGCGATAGTGACGATTTCCTTCATGCGGCTTTATTCCACAAACAGTCAGGATTAGTAGCGGTATAGATGAACACACACATAAACTGTGCATATAATAAGAACACGCAAACAAATCTTTAAATACTGAACTCAGCATGTGCTACTAATCTTTAGAAAAATCTAAAGATTAGAATTAGACTAGAATTTAGATTTGAAAGGTGGACACTTTAAGTTCTGGCCTGTTCAGCAGGAGGGTGACGTGAGGTCACAAAACAGAAATGTGTCTCGAGATAAAAGTCATTAATTTCCATAAAACAAAATAAAATAAATTGAAAACATGACTCGCCAAACATGAAACTAACACAGAATGGACGAGTATATAATATTCCTATATATAACATTCCTAAATAATATGTTTTCTATTTATTTATCATATTATATTCATGAAAAAAGAAAATAAAAGATTTATAAAAAATAATCTGTGCTGATTAAAGGCTCACACACCCAGGCTAAGGCACCAATACTGACAATATGATGAGAACATCATAATAAAATAAAATAATAACTAAGATGAATAAGATTTTGTGATTCATTGTGAATTTTTATGATTGAACTAATTTTTTGAAAGTAAATTTGACATGAACGAACTGTCTGTCGTGATGTAAAATTGAGGTAGATTATATTTATGAATCAATCACACACCTCCTACAGATAAACAAAGTGATTCGTTGTCACGTGTGCGGCGCAATAAGGCACGGGTGAGAGATCTGTGCAGATAAGATCACTCTACTGGTGAGGACGAGTGTTTTAAACAAAGAGGTTAACCAGGTGGGTTATGTGTGTGTGTGTGTGTGTGTGAGCTAATTTTCCAGCAGATCAGCCCTTTTAGCGTCAACACTTAATTGCGTCCCTGAATTTTATCAGCAGCACTTGGCATAACAAAATAATATCTGGAGCCGCATTGCATAGAAATTTATAAAATCATGTAAGTAAACAATTGTTTACAGACTTCGAGCAACTAATCCGCTTAATCACGCCTCCGCGCTGCCTTTAATCAGAGTAATGTGATGTCACTCTAGTTTTTAACATTTTCTTTGGTTCCAATATTTTAAATAACTTACATAAATATTCTACATAATTCCTAATATGGACGTATAAGGTTCTGAGTAAAACTTTTGCATAGAGGTAAAAAAAAAATAATTAAATTGATTCATATTACTCGGTCTAAGAAATCTATCTTTAAAACATACTTCGATAACGCGCCTTGATACTTTGCTAAAAAGGTTCATGTTTAATTATTAATGATATTATTATATAATATTTTATATATACATATATTTATATATATTTATAATATTTGTATTTGTAATATAGATGTACTGTATGTATATAGTTTATAAAAAGGGTTTCTGTTTCAAGTATAGACAGAAAACACACACACACGCAAGATTACCTGCTTATCTAATAATTACTGTAATGCCTAATTCTCAAAAAAAACAAAAAAACATTTCCAATAATTTCTTTTAAATAAAAGCTTCAGTCACAGGCAGGCAGGTCACACGGTCAGACATTCCTATACTAGTGGGGACCTGTGGGTCTCTCTTAGATATAAAAACAAGTGTGTGCTTTACAAACATTCGTGTCTGTGTGTGTGTGTGTGTGTGTGTGTGAGACTCAGATGACAGACTCGCTCTTGTCGTTCCTCTCCGTGTCCGCGTGCGTGTCCTCCGTCCGTGTCCTCTCCTTCCTCCTCCTCCTCCTCTCCACCCAGGGGATCAGACACAGCACGGCTCCACCGATCAGAGGAGGGATCCCCGCCAGGTAGAACGCCACGTTATAGTCGCCCAGGCTGTCACGCAGGAAACCTGACACACACACACACACACACACACACACACACACACACACACTTTTGAACAATCTCTAGACATTAATGTTTTATTTCAGGACTTGACAGTAAGTTTTATTTACTTTTTTTCGACAGGACAACTGTTATAATGTAATTTGACGTGTCTATGTACACAGTATATAATTTATGATTCCGCGGACGTCATCCTCTTCCCCTCAACTCTACACTCGAGATATCTACAGTGAAGCGTCTGTGTGTGTGTGTGTGTGCGTGTGTATTCATTATACTGTATATGTTTGTTTTTTCTCAACCCCGTGAGAAATACAGGATGAGAAGATCATTCCCTCCATATTTCTGAACAGGAAGACTTGTATGATCGGGGACGAGTGCCACCCCCCCTCCCCCTCCCCCTCCCCCTCCCTCCCTCTCTCCCTCTTTGTTTTAAACATGGGGTAAGACCTCAACCGAGCGCTGTTTAACAGATATAATGACCCGGGTGGTGTATTTATAGACTTATCTGCCCAGGACAGCAGTGCGTTTGCGTTTTAGATTACACACTGTGCGTCGTCACGTTTTACAGAGCCAAACAGGAAGTAGTGTTGACCAGTTCACGCAACATTAAATAAACAAGTCAACGTGCCGTACTGGTGTGGTGTGCTGGTCTGTTCTGTTACGCGGCGAGTTCTCTCCCTCTGTCTCACGCACCGCCCACACCCCCATCTCGGCTGGCCCGGGTAACGGCAGCGACGCCGACCATCGAGTTGTCACAATAAACAGAAAAGTGAACCACACGCAGCTGTGTTTTTGTGGTTGTTGTTGACATGGCACACTTTGCCTCCGTTTGTTTATGCGCTCACGCTAATGACGCATCCTAGTTCTCAGACTATGTGTTTTCTTTCGAGTTTGTTACATGAGAGATTCCCGCACGTACATCACACCTCAGAATCCACTTGACCAGCTGTGTGTGTGTGTGTGTGTGTGTGTGTGTGTGTGTGTGTGCGTACCTGCGATGGGAGGACCCACAGTCATGGGCACGGACATCATGCCCAGCAGGAAGCCGATGGCCTGAGAGACGTTGTCGGAGCCGACCAGCTCGAAGGCGATGGGAGCCATGATGCAGATGAAGCAGCCGTCAAACAGCCCCATCAGCAGACACACGGCGATCAGACCGCCGAACACGTGACACAGCGGGATCAGCATCGACATCACGCCGATCACCAGGAACGACGCCACCTACAGGAGAACTGGCTCGTTTCAATCATCGTCACCATCGTTCTGTCATGCTCCATGAGGAAGCATCTGACTGTGGGCTCACAACGGCTACATTCAGTACAGTATTTAATCTTAGTATTATAACCTGGACCAGATCCATGGACTAAAAGGTGTGAAGTGCACAGGAATGAGGGAAGTGAAGCAAGGACAAAGGAAAAGAAAAACAACTTAGGGACATTAGAAACAAGAGAGCTAGGAAACCAGTGATAACGAGAGGAAGCACGTCAGGACACTGTGTGTGTGTGTGTGTGTGTGTGTGTGTGTGTGTGTGTGTGTTTTACCTGCAGGAAGACTTTGTGCACTCCGGGGACGTAGTCAGCCACGCGGCCGAAGATGAGTCGTCCCACACCGGACGTGATGCCGAGACACATCAGTAACACCTCCTTATTAGCATCAACGCCGAAACGCTCTTCTACATGCTTCATCTGCACACACACACACAGAGAAAAACAGAACAGGAAGTGAGTGTCATCTTCAGTTTTACATGACTGAAACCCCCAATATACAAGTCTGTTGCTAGGCAACTATCAAACACAGCCCTCTAACACAAGATATAAGGCTAGGATTAGTCACACAGTGTAGAGCTCTAATCCCAGCTCTATAATCCATAACACACCATCTGACTAATCCCAGGTCTAATCCCAGCTCTATAATCCATAACACACCATCTGACTAATCCCAGGTCTAATCCCAGCTCTAATCCCAGCTCTATAATCCATAACACACCATCTGACTAATCCCAGGTCTAATCCCAGCTCTATAATCCATAACACACCATGTGACTAATCCCAGGTCTAATCCCAGCTCTATAATCCATAACACACCATGTGACTAATCCCAGGTCTAATCCCAGCTCTATAATCCATAACACACCATGTGACTAATCCCAGACTCTATAATCCATAACACACCATGTGACTAATCCCAGCTCTATAATCCATAACACACCATCTGACTAATCCCAGGTCTAATCCCAGCTCTATAATCCATAACACACCATGTGACTAATCCCAGCTCTAATCCCAGCTCTATAATCCATAACACACCATGTGACTAATCCCAGCTCTAATCCCAGCTCTATAATCCATAACACACCATGGAAAAAAACTTTCCACTCATTTCATTGCTGTCATTAAAGGAGCTGCTGAGATCATTTCAGTAATGTCTTGTTATTGACTAATCCCAGTGTACTGAATGTAGTGTACTGCATAGCTGCAGCGCCGTCAGCAAGCCCATGACGGCCTCCTTCAGCAGGATGGTGCGTCCAGACACACTACACACACTGTTCATGAACGGTTTGAAGAACGTGACAAAGAGTTCAAAGAGTTGACTTTCAAATTCTCCAGATCATGTCTCTGTGGGACCGATAGACTGAGGCGCCACTTTGCCACTTACTGGAATTAAAGGATCTGCAGAGGTCTGCTGAAGTACGGGCCTCCGGGTCAGCACCGTTATGGATCATCAGTGTAGATGTTCAAAAGCCACAAAGTGTACAAAAGTTTTGAGAATTACATAAATATTGGAAATTGGAAAAGTTGCTGCTTAGGTTTTTATAATAGCAATTTGCATATAGTCCAGAATGTTCTGAAGAGAGATCAGATGAACTGCATCGTCCTTCTTTGCCATGAAAATTAACTTAATCCTGAAAAAAACTTTCCACT
>JAAGKR010011768.1:0-10000 GCA_011419295.1 Clarias macrocephalus
CTGTTTTTCAAGGAGTGGAAACATGAGCTCTCACATTTCTCATCAGAGAGAAGAGAGAGAGAGAGAGAGAGAGAGACAGACAGACAGACAGATACACATTCACAGATATATAGAGGGAGAGTGAGTGAGAAATTGGTAGAGACAAAAAAAAGGAGTGGGTCGACTGATGGATGGACAGATAGATGACAAAACAGGCAGACAGACAGATAGACAGACAAACAACAATAAAGTGCATTACATATGGAATATGAGAGAAACAGACAAAAAGAGTCAAAGAGAGATACAGACAGTCAAAGAGAGATACAGACAGAAGGAGCGGGACAGAGCTAGACAGAGAAAGAGAGACAAAGACAGAGAGAAAGTTAGACAGGGAGACAGACAGATAGAGGGACAGAGAGAGAGAGAGAGAGACAGACAGAGAGTGACAGAGAGAAAGAAACAAACAGAGAGAGAGAGAGAGAGAGAGACAGACAGACTGACAAAGCTAAGCAGACAGAGTCAGACAGACAGAGAAACAGACACAAAGATCAGAAGATAGAGAAGAAAGAGAGACGGACAGAGAGAAAGAGACAGACAGACAAAGAAAAACAGACAGACAGACAGAGAGAGGCAGACATACAAAGAGAAACAGACAGACAGAGAGAGACAGACAGACAAACAGACAGAGAGAGAGACAGACAGACAGGGAGAGCGACAGAGAGAAAGAAACAGAGAGAGAGAGACAGACAGACAAAGACAGACAGACAGACAGACAGACAGGGGGAGATAGGCAGACAGACAGAGAGAGCGACAGAGAGAAAGAAACAAACAGAGAGAGACACACAGACAGACAGATAAAGAGAAACAGACAGAAAGACAGACAGAAAGGAGAAAGAGAGACAGACAGAGAGAAACATGCGGACAGAGAGACAGACAGAGAGAGAGAGATAGACAGACAGAGAGAGACAGACATACAAAGAAAAACTGACAGACAAACAGACAGAGAGAGACAGACAGAGAGTGAGAGACAGACAGACAGACAGACAGACAAAGAGAGGCAGACATACAAAGAGAAACAGACAGACAGAGAGAGAGAGACAGACAAACAGACAGAGAGAGACATACAAAGAGAAACAGACAGACAAACAGAGAGAGAGAGAGACAAACAGAGAGAGAGACAGACAGCCAGAGAGTGTGACAGAGAGAAAGAAACATACAGAGAGAGAGAGAGAGAGAGAGAGAGAGAGAGAGAGAGAGAGACAGACAGACAGACAGACAGACAAAGAGAAACATACAGAGTCAGACAGACAGAGAAACAGACAGAAAAAACAGATAGAGGAGAAAGAGAGACAGACAGAGAGAAAGAGATAGACAGACAAAGAAAAACAGACAGACAGAGAGACAGACAGATAGAGAGAGACAGACATACAAAGAGAAACAGACAGAGAGAGAGACAGACAGAGAGAGGCAGACATACATAGAGAAACAGACAGACAGAGAGAGAGAGAGACAGACAAACAGACAGAGAGAGAGAGAGAGAGAGAGAGAGAGAGAGAGAGAGAAAGATAGACAGACAGATCAGGGGGGCGGGGGGTGGGGGTGGGGGGGCGTCCTAACGCTGTAGCTGGACATGGGTATAGCGAGTCTGGGAGGAAGCAATGCTGAGAAAGCAGAATTGGGCCGCACTGATGAGCTCACACCACAGCTATGCTCTTCCAAGGCCACAGGAGCCATGGAAACATCCTCTCTCTCTCTCTCTCTCTCTCATAGTGTGGATCTGCCATGAGAGCTCTTTAAACGAGCTCCAGTAATTTCACGATTCATTGAAGAGCACACATTAGCAGGGGTCCAAGCACCGCGCCTCACCTCCAGTGCCTCGTGCCGTCCGCGTGGGAGAGCGCGGCTATGAAACGTGTTTAGTCCCTGATTCTGACTTCTGATTGGTTGAAAGGGGTTGATTAGTTTTCCTGTTAGAGCACAACACGGACTGATTTACTTCCCCCTCACGTGGCGTCCAGCTGTCTGTCAGTGAGGTGTAGTCCTGTAAGCCCGGCTCCGGGCGGCTGTGTTTCATTTCACACTCCGGTTGTGTTTTGGCTGCGGAGGCAGTGTCCAGGCGGGGCAGGTTGACAGGTTCACCTTGCCCGGCGCTCTGCTGCCTCCTCTTTCCTTCCCTGTATTGTCCTGCATCCTGTAGACCCTGGCCACCTTCGCCATGACCAATGCCACCACGTCCACTGAGGGACAGTTTTATTCATAATTTCAGCGAATGTGACTGAACATGGGTTGAAGAGACGGCGCCGTTATGTACAGGAGTGTAACCTGATTCCGCTACATCTGCCACCTTGGAATAAAAAATATATATATATATACAGGATGACATGATCTAATAATAAAAAAATTGTAAAATCAGAACGGCTTTTGCCTAAACACTGACGCCGGGAGTTATTATAGCTGGCGCCGCAAGGCATGCTGGGATTCCGTTCAACTTTATTTAAATACGCTGCACAAGATGCCAAAACCATTGTCTCATTTAAGTGGACCAGATCTCCTCCAGCCTCTCTCTCTCTCTCTCTCTCTCTCTCTCTCTGTCTCTCAATGCATCATTTCCATGTGGTTGATTTTTCACATTCTCTCATATTCTATTAGCATGTCGTCACATGGTTTTCCTTCGGTTCACGTGCAACGTACAGTACAACGACGTATAATTTCTGACATTTTGAAAGTTTTTCTCCCTCTTTTTTTTTTTTTTTTTTTTGCATAATCGACGATCTCTCCTCGCCTCTTTAGGCCGAAATCCGTTTTACGGGGCGTCGCTAAAAAACGAGAACGTTTCCTCACAGATTTCATAATCGTTGATCAAAACCAGAAGAGGTCTCGCTGTGAAAGCAAACCAGCAAAATTTCCTCCTATTACCTCCAGAGCGTGTGAGCGCTCAGGGTACGAGAACTTCTGCAGCTCTGACATGAAATGTATCCCTGATAATGCAAACACTAAGGAACAGAGCAGCCTGAAATAACTCCCTCATGCAAGATGTGGAAAAGATTAAGGTTCTGTGTATGTGTATGTGTGTTTTTTTTTTTTTTTTTTTGGAAGGGGGAGGGGGGGGGTCGGTGTTTGCGTGCGTTATAGGAGGCTGTCGGTCAGCGGAGGCTTAGGCCGACGCCGGCGGGAGGGAGAAAGCTCGATGGTGTGTGTGTGTGTGTGTGTGTGTGTGAGAGAGAGAGAGAGTGTGTAAGTTAAGCCCCCTTTTTTTTTTGTGAAAAAAAAACTCATAAAAGTCACATTTGTTGGTGATACATTGGGAAGTGGAGGCAACTTTGGCACATGTGTCTGTGGTGCTAAATTAACTGTTAACACAAATAATCAAAGTGCAGGCCCCATTGAGCACTGGCGCCAGTCAAATGAGCAGCCGAGGGAGGCGGGAGAGAAGGAGCGAGGGAGGGAGTCGGAGAAGGAGGCAGCGCGGCACGGGCCCTCGGGCTGAGGGGCGAGAGAGAGAAAAGGCTCAGCGCCTACTCAGGGGTCGGAATAACGAGGGCTGATTCGGGATCAGTGTCCGTTTAATTGCGTCCTGATGAGCAGGTGGAGGTCCCTGTCTGGACGAGGGGACTTTCACAGGATGCGAGTGCTTACAAAAACAGGGCCCTCCACCCCCGTGGACAGAGGAAAAACTCGCCACGCTCCTGCTTTCCAGCTATTGTGCTCGGTGAGGCGCTTTCTCGATTTAGACCTGCGCTTTGTAGCCGCGAGCGTCCGGCGGCCACCGGACGTGGCACTGGACACGGAAAGGCCTCGTGCTAATCACTCAGCTCTAATAGTGAGATAATAGTGCAGCAGTGGTGCAGGTGGAGCTGCTGTTGTACACGGCCGGGGGGGGGGGGGGGTGAATGTTGCTGGAGCTCTCTTTGATCGAGGGGGATTCTTATCTCGATCCCCATGCTGCTACATTGTGTTGAGTTTTACTGTATGTTTAAGACATTTGCAGTGTAACAGAAAGCACGAGGATGGTCAGTTTTAAATGCGGTCAGTGATTAGTGAGCTGAACCACTCTGAATTTTACACACACCACTTTCTCTGCATAACTTTCTCACACTTAAGAGTAACTTCGTACCTCATTCTTAATGACCGGTCTCTTAATATGCCTCTGTACGACATTGTAAGAGGGTTTCAGGTTACTTGTATTGGAGAAATATGCACATGTTGTACCTGTGAGCTCTGCTCGCGGGGCACTTTGCATTATTATCAACCGTGCAATACATTTGTATTTATATTTATGTAATTTGGCAGACGGCATTATCATTATAGCCATTTTTCATTATCCCAGTATATAACATGAGGGTTGAGGGCCTGGCGCAACGGCTCAGCAGTGGCAGATTAATCCCTTTTTCTACCAAAATGAACCAGGTACTAGTTCATGTCTGGTGCTCATGCCGGTTCAGAGTCGGTGCAATAGCGTGCAGGTTCAATCTGGCTTCAAAATGGGTTAAAAATAGAACTAGCCCCAGAACTGCCTCGGTGGAAAAGGACTAGTAGATTCTGTTGGGGTTTGAACCCATGTCCTTCTGATCTGTAGACCACTAAGCAACTCTAGTACATCCAGATTGCTGGGATTTTCTGTCGGTATCAGACCGGTGTCCATATCAATGCACCGTCAACTCGTCGCTTCTTTGCGTCGGATTTGGAACAAGCATAAATCACAAGTGTGATAAAGACTAAATCTTGGAGTAACGAGTATGAAACATTTGCTAATTCTCTGTTGAAGGTAATGGCCCTTCAGGTGAACCTGAGATGATCCATATATTATATTAAATATTGATCTTTGAGACGTCCTCATGCTCACGAACGAACTGGCTTGGCACCAGGATCGGCTTTTTCAACAAGCTTTTAATCATTCCCAGTTATTGAATAAAACCTATCAGTACTCTGTAGTGCTGCTGAATGGTTTAACCTGACGACGCACATCCCAGGTTTGTACTATATTTAAGGATAATTGTTAATATGGTGAAACCTTCTGTCAGGAGATGTTTAACATTTTTACATAAGGAGTCTCCAGTCTCAGGGCTTCTTAACATCCATAACAGGGTCTTTGTGGATAGTTTTAATCTTCGACAGTAACCCAGTTTCACCGCAATGGCCTGTAACTGATTAATTTCCCATAACAGCACGACGCCAATGGTTTTATTCCTCACATATTGTTTTAATAAACGTCGTGGGACTGTGCTTATTATAGCAATGAAACCACATACGTGTGGTAAGGAGACTTTTAAAACAATGCGCTGGGAAAAAAGAAAAAAAAAAAAGCCCTGCAGATTTGTGTGACATCAGTGCGAAAGCAGCTCGGCTTGCCGATGCTCCTCGTTTCCCATGAAGCCCTAGAAAGTAGGCCGCAGTCAGCTCTCGTCTGGCGCCACAGTCATCACGCATGTCAGTCCCTCGGCGAGAGCCAGTGTTTTCCTTAGAGGATGAGCTAAGCTCCTCCTTTAGCCCTAACGATTTATTTTAGGCTCCTCTGTCCAAAAGTGATGCACCCTCCCCCAGTCCAATCTACAACACACACACACACACACACACACACACACACACACACACACACACACACACACACACACACACACACACACACAAATACCATCTCCCCTCAAATCAGAGTTTACCTTGGCCATGTTGTTTCAGCGCAGACCAATCAGCTCGGGCCGTGTAAGGAATGTCCCTCGAGACTCAGCCCGGCTTCCCAATAGACCCATTTATTCTGAGGACACAAGCTGAACATCTGGTTCCCATTAATGCTTGTACAATAGTTCTCATCCAGGCTAAACACGTCTACACTCCGGGACAAGTGGCTGATCGCTCACAGCAGCATCGTTTCTACGATGTTTCCTAGCTGTGGAAATCTGCAATTCAGTTAAGCACAGTGTTGGTGAATGCCTGATTGCAACTGGTCAAACTGTGGGGTTTTATTACAAAACGACTGAAACAGGGACCTTATGTTATACGCTCCATGCAAACGGCAAAGGAAACTGTACATATGGTGGCGTCCTCAGTGTCTTTTGTGTTTTGTGTCTTTTGTATGCATCTATGATGTTTATACTTAAATTCAACAGCCACTCATTACAAGCATGAAACAGAAAAGCATCTCACTGGGTTAAACCTTAAGGTGGATAGATGAAAAACACATCATGGTCCACAATCATCCCCATGATTATGCTGTTTCAACCTGGATATTTGTAAATACTAGTTGCAACAATCAATTTCTCCACAACTATGAGGGACGTTCTTGTCAAACCAGGATTTGTTACGGATCTTCTGGTGAATAAAGGTGTAAAAACTATCGGGAAGACCGTAAGTAGGTCAAATATTAGGACGGTGCAAACGTTTTTTAAAGAAGGTCCATTAATGACGATCCCGGCCGAGGTGGCTCGGAGCTCACTGCTGTTGTTCCCGTAAAAATTCTGCAACTGATGCTTGAAAAGTGATGGATAACTTGTGGAAGAGATGCATCTGTTTGTGGGAACTGTATCATTCACATACACAATCATTCACCAGCACCACTTGCACGTTACAGGAACTCAGCCGGGAGTTATCGCCACATCCCCCATACACTCCTGACCTCGCCTTGCTTCAAACCATTCCCACGTGTTTGTGCCATTAAAGGAATTTCAAAAGGCCAGCGTTTCAGACGTAAAGCAGACAGTCCGATCATGACTCCAGCGTACTGAGAAATGTTCTGCCTTGATGGTGATTATATAAAGAAATGAACTGTGTTCTGTTATCCTGCACAATCAAAAGTCACACTTTTATGACTTATATCGTCGCATACTGTAAGTGCACATAAAAAAGTATTTTCACAAAGGATACTTGTACTAGATCGCTTCTGGAGCCTTACCGTGTTCATAGTGTTAGCATGGGTGGTGTTTAAGTTTATGACAGCAGCAGACACACAGTCGAAACTGGCACAGACTCGTTTTGGCCTGCTTTCCCTTCGCCGATAAAAGGTCGCCCCCACAGCTTTTTCGTTTTAAATACTTGATGATGTTGCATAGAAAAATTTAAATAACCTGGAATTAACAGTGCAGGCTGGGAAAACAGCCAGCCGCGCTGTGGCTGTCTAACTGAATGGCTATAAAAGGAATCATTCAATGTCTGATTTAAATGTTTTACTGTGTGTCGAGAGAATGCGTCATGTTGCGTATACACTCTCTCTCTCTCTCTCTCTCTCACTGAATATTAGCCGTATAACAATTAGCGGTTCCCTGTATTCACCTTTTTTATGTGTCAATAGGACATGTATGTCATGCTGCTATGGACTTTATGCAGCGGTTACCGTATCCAACCTGGAATTTGTATAATCAACATGTTGTAATAAGCAAAGCTCTCTATAATGTATTTAAACATTTTATTAAAAAGAAACAAACAAGTTGCCTTGTTCAGAGCGTGGATTTCAGGCTATTACGTGGTATCTCTGGGGCTGGATAACAAATTTGCTGATCTTAATGGCATCCAGAATCAGGATACTGAAGATCTGAAGGTTTGCACAGATCCACAATCTCCAGGAGGGCTGAAGGGATCTCCAGGGGATCTAAAGTTTAAAGTAACAGAGGTGGGAAGGAACAAAGTACTTATGTCTGGGGTTTTTTTTTTTTTCAAACCTTTTTTTTTTTTTTTTTTGGTTCTGTTCATGTAATACATTTACTCAGCACAGATCATAACAAAAATTTTTTTTTTCTTTTTTAATCAGGCAACTTACATTGCAGACAAAAGTAGCATGATAGTGATAGCATCATTGGACAATGAATTAATACTTACGTAATCACTTCCCCATGATAGTATTATCACGCTAGGAGACATGTAAGAGATTAGAAATAATGCTGTTGCTAATGAGCATAAAGGCTAAACAAAAATGCCGTCAAACATGCCGTGATTTGTTAGTATGGCTAGTTAGCACGATGGTCGTGGTGTAATTAGCAGTCAGCAAAGGGAAGGTATTTAAACATCACTCAAAACAAAGTTTTTATGACTAATAAATCTGAGGAGATTAGCAATAAGTAAGGGGTTGGACTCTAAATGTAAAAATTTTTTCCCTTACAACAGCTAGTCATTGAGCGAAAAGATTAGCAAAAGTTCTAAATAGATTCTAAAAGTTAAAAAATTAGCTATATCTATTAGTTAGCATAAAACTAAATGAAAAGAATGAATGTAAAAACATTTACCCAAGTGATTAGCATTTAGCAGTAGATCAAACTCAAAATTTTGCACTTAGCTTCAGACGATTACAATTTCAACAATATTAGTTAGAATAAGGCAGGACTAATGTTAGATAATAAGCTTTTGGTAATATTTTCTCATGTTCCTTTGATTCCTTGGTGAAAAAGAACTAATTTACCTGTAACAAAA
Organism: Clarias macrocephalus; assembly: GCA_011419295.1. Lineage (NCBI taxonomy): Eukaryota > Metazoa > Chordata > Actinopteri > Siluriformes > Clariidae > Clarias > Clarias macrocephalus. The sequence goes on from JAAGKR010011768.1 coordinate 8,374, forward strand.
TCAATCTTTTTTTTTTTTTTTTTACTTTTAGTTTCGTATTTAAAGTCCAATTTAAGACACACATTTTGGTTTAACTTTTAACAGAGAATTCAGTTCATATATTTAAAGTAACACTTCATCTAAGAGCCAGTTGTCCGAAACTTCCCAATCGACCTTGCAACCCCTATCACAATGGAGCACGATATAAAACGCCAATTAGCCCCAATTATCTTAATCGCTTCAGTCACTGATGACTCCACTTCTCTGCAATTAGAAAGCGTTAATGGCCAGTCTGACGTGAGCAGTGAGAGTGTTTTATGTGTCACCTGGGAGCGGGGCTGTGGAGACCGGCTCTCAGCGGGGGAGTCCGGGTCGTGCTTGTAAACCTCCTGGAGTCAGTCGGCGCGCAGCCCCGGCACAACAGGGCTGTGTTTCAGAGGAATGTCCCACGGTGAGGGGATGGGGACATGACCGGAAGTCAGAGAAAGGACAGAGGGATGGGCTGGTGGTGGAGAGGGGGGGGTGGTGGTGTAGGTGGTGGTGGTGTAGGAGTTGCTCTGGCTTTCAAAGCACGCTTTGATTTTGTGTGTTTGGGTTGTTGTAACATTCAGAAGAATCAAGAGCTCTGCTGAAGACCTCCACTAAATCATTGTACTTATTATTCAAGGTTACGGAGCGCCATAAAAATGGACCACCTCATTTGACTCATTGGTTGATTCATGACATTTTATGTGTGCTTATAAATGACTGACAAGGTGACTTTACCATATAGTGCACTGTGTGAATCCTGAGAAACACAGAACATGTATGAACATTCTTTTAAAAAACGCTCACACAAGCCGAGAGACGTTAGCATGTCAAAAACCTCGAGAATAAAGTCAAAGTGGATAAAAATTTACCCCAGCTTAAGGTTACTCTTGAACAAAAAGTTAAATTAAATAATAAAACAAAGTGCAAACAAAGGAACAGTTGAATGGCTAAGATACAAGAAGCGCTAAGCGCTTAAGTAGATGTAAACGCTTAAGTAGATGTTTACTAGCCTGCCAGTAGCTGAGCTATAATAGCTAAATTTATCAAATGTGCAGTGCAAAAAGCAAAACAAAAACAAATCTAGTTAGGTAGACATTCCTGGAAACAATCTGACTTAAAATGAGCTTTTTTTCAATGATTGTTGTTTTTCAGTTAAGCAATGCTAACGATGTTGAACAAGCAGAAAAAGCTAAATCTCTTCATTATGCATTGCACCAAGTTTCACAAAGTAGCTTATGCTAATTTTTCCTCAGCATCTTGTTATGTTGCTTGCTAAGAGGACTCTGGCTGTAGCTGCATTACATCATGCGTAGCTTGAAAAGTTACAACTGTAAAGAAGCTTCTACACCCAAGCAATGAGTTTTAGGTTGTAGCGAGTTTTTTTTTTTTTTTTTTTTTTAATCCTAGAACTGTGGTGAAAGATAAATTTCTGGTAATTCAGAAAGTCAAACCCTACAGCGACGCAAGCAGACGGAATTACATGACTGGAAATTAGCAGAACAAAGAAATAATGCTGATAATTACAAAAACGGTACAAATCTGTGACGAATATGAACAAAATGTGCCATTCGTTTAAACAGCAGGTATCCGGGTTTATGGCACGGTTGTTTTCCTCGAG
>JAAGKR010011768.1:15000-18347 GCA_011419295.1 Clarias macrocephalus
AAACAACAGAAAACTCTCGCGTAGCTCGAGCATCTGATGCACAAAAGCCTGAGAGCGAGCTGTTACTATGGAAACGCTTTTCTTCTTTACCATTCAACCTCAAAGCATATCTCGGGCAAACTCCTCCCTACTAGCGACGGATTTCACTTTTACCCGAGGGAAGAATTTCTCCACTGGATATCACCATGTTTAAACAGAAGAAGGTTCTGGCTCGCTCATTGGGAATCGACTATGGCAATGGATTTAAAAATAAATAAATAAATAAATAAATAACAAAAAACAAGCGCAATAAACAAGCCGAACTTTAAGTCAGTGGTGACAAGCTAACATCTAAATCTTGATCTCTGACACACAGTATGAGTCTCCCGCTATCCCACAGTCTCTCTCTCTCTCTCTCTCTCTTCCTGTCCAAGTTACCCTCTCTGCCAGCAGCATTTGGCCCACACTTGGCCTGCTTCTTTTCCCCCTTTTTTTTTTTTTTTCATGCATGCACTGGGGCTCGATCAGTCAGTACCCCACAGATTGACGAGGCCTCAGATGCCGATTTAGTGTACATGTCAGCCACGCTGGAGCCACCGCACATCTGGAGTCGACTAAAGACCGAGGGAGAGTGTGAGAGAGCAAACGAGAAAGAGAAAGCGAGCGAGAGAGAGAGAGAGAAGTGGAAGGGGGGGGGGGGCGGTTGGGGGCTTCTTTGGCTTGAGCAAGTGTAACCAAGCTCCGTATCATCCCACCCCATCCCTCCTTCCTTTTTCCACTCCTTCCTCGTTCTCAGAGCAGGCATTCAGGCCGACTAAGAAGGCTCATTGAACTGGGCTTCGTGCTGTACGTTTACTCTCTTTGGTCACTTTCTCTTCCACCTAATCCTCGTTTAACCGCAAAACTAACCTGAGGCATGATGTTCAAGAGGGGAGCTAGTGCTCAAAAAAAACAAAAAGGAAAAAGTCCCACTGACCTCCAATGTCCGTTTTCCATCCGACAAGTTGATATGATACTACAGAGCTGGTCACATCTCAGTTCTGACTGGTAGCTTTACGCAGGTCGGTTTTCCTGTTCACCTTCATGGAAGGAGTCTCCAGTTTCAGAGCTTTGTCACAATCACAAGAAAAAAGGAAAAAAACAAGGGAGGTGACAGGACGGTGGTTGCTAAAGCTGCTATAACATAAGCGAGAACAGAAACAAACTTGTATTTTTTGTTGTCCATCCATAACATTAATGTCATTAGAAATATAGGACATTGTATTGTTGTTTAATTCAGGAAAAAAATGTGCGATTGTTTTGAAATGATGGATGTAGAATACAAATACTTAGCATTTTTGTGTAAGCGTAACCGAATGTAATTCTCAGATCTGGTGTCAGTGTACATAAGAACGCAGAGAAATATGTCCATATAATCACAAAATATAACAGTGATTGTCTGAGAGCTGAGAACATTTATATGTAAAATTGTGAGCTGGAAAATGTTGATGATGATGATGATGAGGATAAAAGAAGAAGAGTTTTATATATATATATATATATATATATATATATATATATATATATATATTATAATGTAAATCAAGTCCAAGAGAGGAAAGACATGTAGTCTGGGAAATGTATCCAAGACACAAAGAGGAAGAAGAAGGAGTAGTGCAAGAGTCAAACAGAGAGAGAGAGAGAGAGAGAGAGAGAGAGAGAGAGAGAGAAAGTAAGCAAGGTCTAAAGTGTCAAGGAATTCATTGTCTGCTCTCCACCTGTTATTATTCTGGACCCAATCAACCTGCTAGCCAGCCTGGAGCCGGTGGCCATCTGGAAACGTTGCAGTGTTTATAAACTTGGCAGGGCTGCGCTCTCTGGGGCCTGACCTCCCACACAAATCTGGAAACAATTAGAGCACGACAGAGCGCCTGATTACCGCCGAGAAGCCGAGCGCACACCACGGTCGGGCCACGGGGACGCCAGGCCCTGCTCCCAGCGAGTACTGCATCACGCTTTCAGATCAACCGCAGCACAGTCGTTCCCATATGGAACAAAAAAAGAGAGAAGTGTTGTATATCCTGGTATGTTATTTGCACTTATTTGCCAAGACATTAGTAATAATTCCATAATACATAACTCTGTATATACATGTACTCTGTAAAAAAAAACACAGACAGTTCATTATTATTATTATTATTATTATTATTATTATTATTATCATTAATGTCGTAGCATATGCTTTGATTGCATTCTCGAGCGAACAACCACATCCTCTCTCTTTCTTTTACAGCTGACGTTAGACTGCATGACTTCACACTTTCTGCACTGGTGCCAAGCAGGAAGAGCTGATACACACCATTCAGAAACACACACACATACACACCATTCAGAAAGTCACACACCATAAACATGAATTTTATTATTATTATTATAATTATTATTATTATTATTATTATAATTTACAAGCTTCCTGTTTCTTGTAAGGTTTTAAATTATTTCTTTATTTTTTATTTTACAGACATACACAGGCTCAGAAGAAGCAGAAACCCTTTCCGTTTTGGATTAAACTCAACATAATATGAAAATTAACTGTGATTGAAATCCCATTTCACAAGATATAGGATACACACCTGGGAAAAACTTGTTGGTTGTAAAGTTCGAAAGCTTTTCTTCTCCTACACTTAAAATTATAAAATAAAAATTCTTTATTAATTCTTAACTATACTGTTTTGCCCTCAAATTACCTGCATAGTCATTTATATTATAGATTAATGCTGTTATATATAAAAAATAGTCAACATCGACAGTGGTGTATTGAAGCAAAGCACATAGTATGGCCACCTCAACGCTTATTCATTTCTGTTTTATTCCTTTTACGCCACAGCAATTTACTAACAATTCAAATTTTTGGTTTATTTACTAAAGTCATGGCGTATACATTTTATCCATTGATGGTTATGTTTAATGTCGGTCAGCTACATAACATCAAGAACTTTCTTTCCAGAAAAGTTTACAAAGCACTCGCACTGGAGACTCCTTTCCTACATTTAAAAACAACAACAAATTCGGTTGAATTATCTACCATAGGTTGGTAGGAACTGTAGCTACAACCTTATTGTCATTGCATAGTACAGGTACACAGCAACAAAATGCAGTTTAGCATCTACCAGAAGTGCAAATACTAGTGTATATACATCTGAGCAATATTATTATATTATATATAATCAGACAGCACAATAATACAATACGTTCCTGTGATATATTAATGAATCATCACCTTCTGGCCAATCAAAATTTCTTTTTTGTGAAATTGTGTGGTTGGTAGAAAAGGAATCAGGATGCCAGAAGTGTGTGTGTGTGTGTGTGTGTGTGTGTGTGTGTGTGTG
>JAAGKR010011769.1:0-18347 GCA_011419295.1 Clarias macrocephalus
TATATATATATATATATATATGTGTGTGTGTGTGTGTGTGTGTGTGTTGTGTGTGCATACAATATGACTAAGTGAATGTGTGTGTGTATATATTTGTATATAAAATGTAAAATAGTCCCTTCATTAATTTGTCATAATAAAGTGAGTTTAAAACCTCAAATCTCTCTCTCTCTCTCTCTCTCTCTCTCTCCCTCACCTGTTCCTGTCTGCTGTTTATGATCACCAGGTCAGCTCCTTTGTTTCTGCAGTCCAGTCTGCTCTCAGTCCAGCTTTTCCTCCTATTAGATAAAAAATACATACTGGAGCTGAAGCTGAAACATTGCCCTCCATCTATAGAGATAAATGGAGAGAATTTACAAGATTAAAACTCACGGCTTCTGAACTATTGCTTGTGTACTGTATAGACATGCTATCTAGTTCACCACATAGGCTACAGTCTATAATAAATAACTTTAATACATATTTCACTTTTCACTGAATAATTTTTCAAATATTGCACCAAAAAAATGGTGCTTTCACCTCAAGCATTATGTTTCTGTGTTTGACCTTTACATACTGTTCACGACAAATTTGAACCATTTTGACAGTTGATAGCAACACAAATATCCTAAATGTCATTTTTTGTGTCTGAAATTTTATGCCTTTTTCTAAAGGAACCTAAAATACACAGAAATTAAACTATTTAAAAATATTATACTTATATTTTACAGTGAGGCTGTTCCAGGTCAGAATAATTTAATAGAATAATGAAAATAGATTTTAGATTTCCCAGTGCCCAGTGAGTGTTAAACCAAGGAACATGGGGGTATGGTGGGAATTGTGAAACTAGGAAACTGTACATGAATTAAAATGGGCAAAAACATTCTAGAACTGTTGCAATTTATTGTATAACCATTAAAACATAAAACAGTCTTCACTGCCATAACATAAGATATATATTATATATATTATATATATATTATATATTATATTTATCAATATTAATTTAATACTCTCACTCACTCATCATCTATACCGCTTAATCCTGTATTCCGAGTCACGGGGAGGGGGGTGGGGGGGGGGGTGGGCTGGAGTCTATCCCAGGGGGCTTAGGGCACAAGGCGGGGTACACCCTGGACAGGGTGCCAATCCATTACAGGGCACACACACACTCATTCACACACTACGGGAAATGCCAATTAGCTTAACAAGCACGGGGAGAACATGCAAACTCCATGCACACAGAGACGGGAATCGAGCCTGGCCGGGAATGGAACTCTGACCCTGGAGGTGCAAGGTGACAGTCCTAACCACAAAGCCACTGTGCCACCCATTTGAGTTTTTTGATGAATCTAATTATGGGTTAAGACAGATGTTCCAGTCTCCACCACGTAAGACAATTCCTTTGGCTCATATCATCAAATCAAATATATTCCTATAAAAAGTAAAAATCATTTCCGGGGTGAGGGGGGGGTGGTATTCAAATGATATTTTTTGTGATATTAAAATTCCTTTTCTATGTTTGAAGGTTTGATGATACAATTGTAAAGATTTTTATAGGTGTTTACAGTATCAAGGTGATTTAAATAAGGGTGTCATATATAAATTTTAAAAAGGTCTTAGGATAAAAAAAAATCAAACTACAGAATACATTAAAGAAAAATGGGTAAAAGAGGGATATTTATTTTATGGAAAAGATCTCGTTGTCTTCAGAAGAATGTGCTTAGAAAAATCTGGTCCAAGTGGGTCAAATATATAAAGCCATTATGGGAAGGCTTTGTGGAGGTATAAAACAATTGTTTTTGCCTTTCTAATTGAAAAATGACATTGTAATATCTATGGTAATCTCCATTATAGACCAAGAACAAACACTTAACATTATTCAGTACGATGTACGAGTACAAGTATGATTACTAAATTTATATCTGACCTCCCCTGAATTGTGCAAATGATTATTGCTATTAATAATATTTTTTACATTTTATTTTGTTTATTTAGTTTTGCATTACGTTAAAAAAGAAAAGAAAAAAGATTGGCAGAGAACAATGCAATTACATCTGTTTGGAAATAATGTACTGTTGTTTAAGCTGCTATATGAAAAAAAAAAAATATATATATATATAGTATACAATATATACTATGTACAGTACAGACCAAAAGTTTGGACACCCCTTCTCATTCAAAGAGTTTTCTTTCTTGTCTTCTTTAGCCCAAACGCGTCTCTTCTGCTTGTTGCCTGTCCTTAGCAGTGGTTTCCTAGCAGATCTTCTACCATGAAGGCCTGATTCACACAGTCTCCTCTTAACAGTTGTTCTAGAGACGTGTCTGCTGCTAGAACTCTGTGTGCCATTGACCTGCTCTCTGATCTGAGCTGCTGTTAACCTGCGATTTCTGAGGCTGGTGACTCGGATGAACTTATCCTCCGCAGCAGAGGCGACTCTTGGTCTTCCTTTCCTGGGCCGGTCCGCATGTGAGTCAGTTTCTTTGTAGCGCTTGATGGTTTTTGTGACTGCACTTGGGGACACTTTCAAAGTTTTCCCACATTTTTCTGACTGACTGACCTTCATTTCTTAAAGTAATGATGCCACTCGTTTTTCTTTACTTAGCTGCTTTTTTCTTGCCATAATACAAATTCTATTTGAATGAGAAGGTGTGTCCAAACTTTTGGTCTGTACTGTATATACTGTATATATTACAATTATTATGGATGTTATGTTTTCATGTCTTAGATATAAAAAGACATCACATTCTGATAATAGATTATTTTTATCCAAAATTTTGTAGTTTAAAACCTACAAAAAACACTCTCCCTGCTTTCTGAAACACTGATTAATCATCATTCATCCATTGATTGATGCCAGATAAGCTATTTATAATTTTTAAAAGATCTGGAGTTTTTCCCACACTGTGCATAATTAAAGAAACTAAACCTTGAAAGAAGTACTTGTAAATATACAGTAGTTGACAGCAAACAATAAAGGTGATTGAAACTAAGACAAGCATTAGATACTATACCATTTTTATATTTTAGTTTCTCAGTCCAATAAGAAGAGCACATGACATTTCTGCAGCATTACAGCTTGTACTTTTGTACAACTTGATAATAGGTTATTGGTGTTCTCGCAGGCAAGAGTGAGCAGGGAGGAAAAGGGCAAACTGACTGTACCACCTTTGGACATGGAAACCTCTGCTGTGCTGCTTGCTGAAACTCAAACTAAACTAAAAACGCTCTCGGGAAAGAACTGTTTGTCTGCTATTGGGTTCACTCCTGTTCTGCAGTACCCATGACAATGTGCAGAAAATTTAACACTAAATTCATACTTACAAGAGTCACAAAGTGTCTTCAGGTAGCCATCTCTCTCTCTCTCTCTCTCCATCTGTAACTGGTCTCTCCCTGTAGTCAGTGTGTAGCTGGTCTGTAACTGGTCTCTCCCTGTAGTCAGTGTGTAGCTGGTCTGTAACTGGTCTCTCCCTGTAGTCAGTGTGGTGGTACTGGCCTTTAACTGGTTTCTCTCTGTAGTAAGATTGTTGTAACTGGTCTGTAGCTGATTGTTGTTTGTATTCAGGGTGATGTAATTGATCAACAGCAGTGTGACAGCAGTGATGAGGAGAACACACAGCAGTATCACACACACTGCAGTCACCCTGTAACACCCGTCCCTCCCTAGAGGTAAATGGACACAAAGATGTGTTTCTTGCTGTCTACATATAGACATAGAATATACCGTTTAGTCTCAACCACTTCATTCATAACAAAAATCGCTGTGAAACTCATTTCTTTGCAATAAAGGCATGCAGTCATGGGTGGGTCTTCATGATGGCTGTAAATGAACTGATTTGTCACCTGTTCACATGTAATTGATCTCTTCAATTCCCTTGTTTAAATGGAAAAAAAAAATACCCTGTCATTTTTATTTTATGTTATGTTCCCCGAAGAGCATGAATACTGTTTAACAAAATACAGTCAAAAAAAAAAAAAAAAAAAGCAGCACTTTCTGAGGCAGGGTTATCCAACCACATGGGGCTTTTGGTAGAAAATAAGCTTTCATGAGCTACAGGTGTACACCAGCACAACAACTATTATTATTAGACTTTAATTGCCTGATCAAAAATGAAACCCACTTACATTATATTCACAGAACATAATGTTTCTCAGTGCCCCAAATATATTATGTATTACTTTTATTCAAGAAGGTTTACATATTTTAACTTCAAGTTTAAAATGTTAACTAATTAAACTTGGCCAAGAGATGTTTAACGCACTACACAATGCTTATATTATACTGATGAACAATAATCCCTAATTTGATTACATTGGCAATGTCCAATTTTGGCCGTGACTAACAGAGGGCTCAAGGCATTAGGCAGACACACTGCATTGGTCAACACATCACAACACATCACATGGCAACATACTGTATGGCATACTGTAGGAGCATGCAAAGACTTTAAACTTGACCGATTTTATCTAATGAGATTTGTGTTCATATTTTTACTTATTTATTTAAGATGATCTGTTATTTAAGAAAGTTTGGGGTTTTTCTTCTGTTTATGCTAAATGTGTAGAAGCCTTGCCCCTAAAGGCCCTGTGTGGCTGATAAACCCTGCTTCAAGAAGAGCTACTGTTTAACTATATTTCCTCAAAGGTTTGCAGATTTGGCTCCCTTTAATAACATTCGTGCTCTACAGGGAAAATAAAATAAAATAAAAATGACAGCTATTCAGCCTATTGTATATATTTTATATATAAATATTTATATTTAAATAAATGTATATATAAATATATAAATTTTCTTCAGCGTCAATTATATATAATTTAGCAAAAACATGTTTATCAAATGAGTTATACAGTATACCACGCATCATAAATATCGCAAAAAAAAAAAAAAAAAAAAAACCATGCACAGAGTGGAAGGTTAGGCTCTAAATGTTTTAGGGAGGGAAGTTGCGATATATGGCTGACAGAAAGAGGAATTTTAATTTGTAACTTTCCACACAGTATGACATTTGGTAATGAGTGTGAGGTAAATGGGAAAGCTCTGCATGAAGAGGTAAGGTTTAAAGAAACTTTAAGATACACTAATCTGACAGTCTTACCTAGCACTAACTAAATCATCCAACAATACTGAGAGAGATAAAGTAATATTATGAAGAATTAAGAAGAATATTCTAGAGGATATAATTAAATAAGTAAGAAAATAGAATAAACTATTTGGAAACTTAATGCTAAAATGAAATGATAATTTTATCAGACATAATGTAATTGCAGATGAAAGAAAGTAACTATATTCAGAATATATACCACCAGAAAACAAGTCTCTAAGTCTAATGGAAAATCACAATACTAACTTCCCCTTAAGCAGCAGTAATTTCAAGCACAGACTGTTAAACTAACTTCCTCTTTGTTTAGAGATTATATGTACACATTTTAGGACAAACGTCAGGGAAAGGAAATTTTTTTTTATCAAAATCATCTGTTGTCATAATCACAGGCAAAGTGGAATTAAGGCTGATAGGACAAACAGAATCTGAAGAAATAAGCAGGACCATCTGCCAGAGCTCTAGAAGTTGAAGAGTTCTTATCAAAAGTAATCAGTTTGAGTACCATAAAAGACATAAAGTAAAGAAGAGAGTAAGCAGAGAAAAATAGGGTAAGCTGTCCTCTTTAAAGTGTACTGTATAAGTCACATGATATGGAAATAGGTATAATAGAATAAGCATATGATAAGGGAAATAATAGAATATAATGATGTCTAACCTATTCAGATTTTAGCCATGACAGTTAAACATGCAATATACTATACACATAATAATAATAATAATAATAATAATAATAATAATAATAATAATAATAAACACATAATCAAACGAGATTGATTGAAAAGCGATCACATAATTTGTTTAAGAGCCTAAAATGTCATATCCACGTTGATTAGTAGTCTTAGTTATACTCCAGTAATTCATAAAGCATAAAAGGCACACCATAGGCCAATAAGAGTGAAATCAGATGCCAAAAGTACTCATACATTTTGTTAGAAGGTTGAAAGAAAGATTGGAGCGACATGAAGTAATCTAATGAAATGTCACAGAGAATCTGAGCAAATAGAGGAACTTAACATGTCACCCATCATAAATGAGAAATCTAGTAGGCCTAGATGTGGCCTAGCTCGAGAAGACAACCCATATGTGAATATTTATAAGATTAACAGAAAAGAGGTGGGAAATAAAGTGGGTTTGTAAATAACATAAAAATTAGGGAGCTGAATAAATTGTAATATAATTAATGGATTACTAATAAAAAAATACATCAGAGAAAGAAACGAGAAGGAGCAACTTTCAGAAATATAAACACATGCTGGAAAAAGGAACTTTTTTGAGGGCCTTTTTTCCCGCTCTTTCGCTTTTGCTCTCTTTCGGAATTTCTTTGGGACTGCTTTCTGACTGGTTCAGATTTGTCTATCTTATGCACGTGTATACGTTGTTGCTTTTTCTCTACTCAAAGTGCTCAAAGTGTGCCTAGTGATTTTTATTTTATTTTTTTACTTTTTGGTAGTCCTCAAAATTTGTCACGACACTATGTAAAAACTTGTGTCCAATTTAAAGAAAAAGAAAGAAAGAAAGTGGGTGCTTGTTATCCTTTTTTTTTTTTTCATTTTTGATTCAAACACAAAATCTGAAAACAACCCATTATCATTTCTTTTTTCATTTGTTTTGGATTTGGAAATATATATATATATATATATATATATATATATATATATATATATATATATATATTTTATTTTTTTTAATTTACATTATTGGTAATAATATAAAAATGTTTTCACATTTTTGTTCATGGTATGCACATGGAGACCTGATAATGCAGATGAAGACCTTTTTAAACATAAATTAAATCAATGAAAACAGCAGCTAATTACAACAGAAGACATTTCAGACAACCTAACTGTGTACACTTTTAGCTTAAATTTGGAACCTAATCAAAGAAACGTGAACAAAAAACAGTTAAATGAAATATTTATCAGAAATCAATAGAAAAACACTGTAAGAAATGCTGTCAGCATACGAGTGTTATAAACAGAAACAACATTCAAAGCATTTGAAGTTGCACTAGGGGGCGACCCTGACATAGTACTTTTAGTCCCTGATTTAAGAAACTAGCATTAGATGTGTTTTTGCCAGAGATTGCTGTAATTCACACTGAATACGAGCATCTGCTAAAATCTGAAGTGGAATGTCCATGGCTGGATTGCAAAAACAGTCATGTTACACAAAAATTATTAATTGTAATCAGAAAGCAAAGCTCGTTGGACAAAATTAGAGGATCTATTTTTTCTTTCCCTCTCTTTGTTCCCTCTAACAGTGTGTACATTCCCACAGATATCCACCACCATCTCCACTTACCGTAATAAAACACTGAATTACTGCAGGGCTACATTTTTCAACAGTTTCGGCCAAGCAAACTTAAACATTCTGTACCTGTGTGTTGTGCTTCGAGGAATGTCTCAGTATCAGCGTCTTTGTCCTTTGTGCCAGTGTCGTGATCTTCAACATTGTATGCAATCTTGTAGATAACTTCCACCATCTCATCCTGCTCAGAAGAACACCAAAACATTTTAATCAGGAAAAAACTCACTAAAACATGAAATAACTTGCGTCTCTGTGTGGATGTGACTGACAGGCATGAGCCTTTGTACTCTGTATATATGTACTCTGAATTAAATGTGCTGTTGCCAGTAAATGAAGTCAGAGGAAGTTAAACATGAGAGCAGCAGCAGCAGTGGCTTTTTGTGGTCAATGTGTGAAGACATTTAATCTGCAATTCTCACTCATATCTCAGATGTGCTTATGTACCTTATTGCACAGTGAAATATTGTTTCACATAATCCAGTTAGGAAGCTGGGATAAGAGCACAGGGTTAGCCAGGATACAGCACCCCAAGAGCAGAGAGGGTTAGGAGCTTGCTCAAGGGCTGAACAGGGGCTCAAGAGGGGCAACTTGGCATGCAGACCTTTCAAAAGGTCAAACCCCAGACCTTCGGATTAGGAACTCAGGAATACATCGCCTTAACCGATAGTGGCACCATTGCCCAAACACACAACACCCATTCGGATACTCTCACACACAGGCATGTAAGACTGTTCTATACATATAATAAAACTGTGAAGTTGGCAGGTCTGAACATTGAAGGTATTTGCGAAAAAATTATTTGGGGAGGACATAAGATGAGTAACAGAACATATCAATCAAGATGTTTGGGGGATTTTTTGGTTGTCTGTTTTTCTGTTTATTTGTGCACACATCAAAACTACTGAATAAATTTGAATGTGTTTTTTTTTTTTACAGTTGTATTTGGCCGAGCTTTAGGTACCACATTTAGGCTTTGTTTCATCACAATAAACCAATGGGAAGAGAAAATAAGATAATTTGAAATTTAAATATACTGTAAACTTCCTTGTTTAAAGAAATAGTGCACTTTCATTACCAAAGATGGCACTAGATGTATTCTAAACTTGGTAATAACTGATACAGAATTAAAAAAAAAAAAAATTACTTAAAAAAAAACACTATTGCAACTCAAAATTTCACAGATGGCACTGTAATTCTTTTAGAACGATTATGTGTGTGCGATTGAAATCTACTTAATAAACAGGACATTGTACCTTTACTTAATGTTCTCTATAGGAAGTATAAATATAATGTTCAGATGAACACTTTACTTAATTGACTTGCCTTGCAAAAATCTGATCTATAGAATTTGCTTTGTGATTTTGATAATATTGCTGTTTGGAAAGTTTTGTTGCTCTTATTTGATTCAGCTTGAAATGGAGATTTGCAGGGAATTCGACTTGGATTTTCATTGAACTATACCTATGTATTGTTTGACTTGGCATGCAAATACATACTTTAAGTGTATATTTCGGTTTGTGATTTGGCTTTCTTTGAGGCGACAAAGTCGCAGACACCGCTAGTATTTAAAACTTTGTAACAGTTTGCCTTGTGGGAGAGATTTCAGGACAGATCTCTATTGGCAGTTTAGAATTATGGACTCTTCTGGAGTTTGTGTTTTGTGGTTTCCAAGGAACAGCAGCTGAATTTTTCAACACTTCAAAAAGAGGTGCAAATTCAGACATTCACAAACCGCAAGACAGTGCAGGCAAAAGAGAATAATGTAGCTGTGAAAAAACAACTAGGCTACTAGAAGGACTGCATTGAGGCCCCTGTAGGGTTTCAGCTCTGTGTCAGAGGTGAATCGAATCTTTAGGGATTCGGGTAATTTTATTAAACTGAGTTAATATTTATAGCAGACACTTTATCGGCTACCCGTCCAGTGTTTAGCACGATTTAGTGTGTATTACCAGTTCTGCTTATCACATGGCCACTAATGATAACACAAAACCTGGTATTTCTCAATTATGAGCAAGGTAACTTAAGATCTGGACAAATGTTTAAACTTAAAAATACATGACCAGGACAACAGTTCTTTATCAAGAAACAAGAATTTATTTGACTAAATTACGATGCGTAAAACTACACTATTAAACACACACACAAAACAGTTCAAAAAATGAGGGTTAATGAAGTTTTCTAGTACTGTTCAGTAGACCTGAGAAAGTCACAAAAGCAGAGCCTTGGGTTTAAACTTATGGTTTCGTTATGAAGCAAGCACCAATTTCAGCAAGGTATGAAGCTTTGTTTGTTACTTGCGTTGCGATCTTCTTTGTTGATTCATGTTCGGTGTTATGGAATCACGGTGTTGCTGATTGGCTGGTGCCCTGGTGCTATGATGACGTCTCTCTGGAATTAACTGGAATTTTATAGCTTCAGGTGTGGCAGGGCCCCTTTCCCAGGCTTGGTTAAGTTTGCTTCCAGATGTCAGAGAGGCTTCATTGTCTCAGAGGACTGACCAGCTTAGGACGTGGCGTCATGCAGTCAAATGGGCCCTGGGATATAATAGACTGATGGCCCATTCTGGGGCTTGTTCATCCCTACACCCCTGATCCCAGCCGGGAAAGCCACCCAGACAACGAACATCCAGGAGAGAATCCCACCTGTGGCCGCACCCAGAGGTACACTGTAAGCCCTAATGTTCAAAGTAATTAAACATATTGAGTACTGCTAACTTAAATAATTACAATTAGTTCAAATTAATAGACCTTGAAGCGTATTTAGAACTTTTAGGTATTTCTGAGGTTGTAGAAATTACACTTTTTAAGTTAGCTGAACAAATTTGATATTTTAAGTACTTATAAGTACTTAAGTAACAGTAACTGTCACCTTAAAGTTCCACCAACCTAAAATCTTAGGTGTTTCAGGTGTTTATCTGAAACTGATTATCTCAATTTTTTTTAGTTTTGCCAACTTATTCTGGTTTACAGTGTAGCTGGGAGGGGCCGGTCTTGGCATCTATTCAGCGGGAGAGGTCGCCGTTATGAGAGCTTGCAGGAATTCTACCTCTGCATGCTTCAGTCTGTCACTCTGCCCACCGCTTTCACCAGCCATGTGCGTGCATGCCAGGTGGGCACTGCCACCGGACGTGCACATGGAAGGAATAAAAGTGGAGGAAAAGAGTGAAGGTGTGCACGTGCACACCTTCACTCTTTTCCTCCACTTTTATTCCTTCCTCCCTCCTTTAAACCCTTTCCTTCCCCATTTTTCTGAATAAAATTGGCCTTTTTTCCATAAGACCTAGTCTAGTGTAATAAACACCTGCTTGTTTGTTTTTTTTGATTGATTAACATAGAGTATGCATACAGGAGCATGCATGTTTCTCTTAGGCCAGGCAGATACTGTTGAGTTTTGGTTTGATTGTAGAATTATTTTATAAATGTCTTTAATTTCAGGTGTGATCAGTTGTCATGTGACATGCAGTTTGAGAGAATCCCAGCACCGAATCATCTAAACAACCAGCATTCTGGCTCATGATTGGATGAATTTCTGAAATGTCAGACATGTTTTTCCACTGTGGGAGGAAACCAGAGTGCCTGGCAGAAACCCAAACACAGGGAGAACATCCACTCACGCACAGACCTGAGGCAAGAATCAACGCCTAGCACATAGTGTCTGCCCAGCTTTAAGTAGCCAGGAGGCCAGGTTTAGCACATTGCTCTCATGGATATCCACCACCATTTCCCTTTGTTCAGAAAAACACTGAAGCATCTCAGATGCTGTGTGAGCATGCGCAAATTGTTGTACTTCCTACGCCCTAGAGTACACAGAATTCAATGAGCTGTTTTCAGTAAAGGAACTTACAAATTAGAGGAGGAGCATCAAGGGCTTCTTGTGGTCAAAGTGTGAAGACATTTGAGCTGCAGTTTTCAATCATACATACATGAATTTTAAGATGCATCTATTTTAATCTATTTAAAAAAAAAAAAAAATTCATATGAATTAGTTGACACATTCCTGCAATAGGTTGGGAATTATTTGTATTGACTTTTACAGAAGCTTTTATGCAGCTTTACTGTGAGGCTATACAGTATGATAGAAGTGACACTGGTCTAAGATCAGTGTTAACCACCGCTCTCTTTCACACACCATGTGACAAAATAGCTCACCAAGGCAACATAGAACACACAGGATGTACATCACACATGGGTATGCAGTCTCACACATGGGCATGCAAAATAATGCAGGACATTTATTTAATATTTACTTTTTAACTGAAATTTCTTAATTGTTGTGTTGTTTCTTTCCTATTGACTTTGAAAGAAGGAGAAAAAAACTACAAGCTAATGACAGAGCAACAGCTGAAACTGTTTAAACCTAACAATATAGTTTTAAGAAAAATTGTGAAAATCACACTTATAGTACAGTATGTGCTGAACATCACACTGCAGAAGTAGTTCCTCTGTGCTATTATAAGCTACCCTCTTCAGCAGGGCTTTACACTAGATTATAGAGTGTGGCTGTAGAGACTTGTGCACAAGAGCATTAGGCAAGGTCAGGTGTGTAGTTTTGGCCATATACTGTAGTAATATCTGTAATATCAATTTAAAGACATACACGTTGTTTTGCATTCATATTTGATTACAGAACTGATATATTATGACTTTTTTTCTTTTTATTATGACAAATTACATGTAGTGGCCAAATAGTAAACTGCATTTCTTCATATAGCCTATGAAGAGAGAAGCGTTAGTGTGGGTACGTTCCCACCCATGATTTAGAATGTCAGTCTATCAGAGCAGAGTATCTGTTTATATAAACACTGCGATTAGGCTGCATGGGGTGTGTCATTGCTAGCTCTGCCTCCTTGGTGTGTGGGTCTCTGTTTAGCAGGCATGTTTAGCTGTATCGCTAATGTTGCAGTGAGCTCGTGCATCTCAGCTAACCATGGTTGTTTATTGTAGCTGGAATAGCATCTTATTCGCAGCTTCACGTTGGTGTGCAGGCATCTGGTCTGCACATACAAGCACAGGTTTTACACCGAATGATCTTCCTGACGCAACCCTCTCATTTTATCCAGGCTTGGGACCGGCACGGCACCAGTGGCTTGAGCACTGGCTGGGAATCAAACCCGGGCCTTCCGCATGGCAGGTGAGCAGGTGAGCCACCAGTGCCATTTGGCTAATTTTAGAGTGAGCTGCATTTTGACTAATCTGGTTTACTCATTGTGGCTGGCATAGCATCTTGTTTTGGGCTTCGTGGTGGGGTGCAGGCTTTCATTATCTTTTTTTATTAACCGGGTGGTGAAATTTATGTTTACTGTAACTGGCATTTTTCTTTTATGTTAAAAGGCCAATATTTAGTTTGTTCAGTGTGTGGAGTTCAGTTATTAGTTATAACTTTATTTGTCATAGCTGTGTATTAATTAGCACTCGGACAGAGAAGATATTAGCGTTAAAGTAGCTCATCCAGAGTTAAAGAGCATAAAAGTAGCATTATTTCCATAGGGGAAAGTCTGGGTGCCATAGGCGAAGATAGCCAGCTGCTAACTGGCAGTTATTTACAATGATAAACTGACTATTGAACAAAATTTAACACATTTGAAGCTCTCTATAGTAACATACTGTAGCAACATATTATTTACAGATCCCCGGGGCGGTACACTGAATTCCTCTGTGAATTTGCGGATTTCCCCTCAAACCTGGTTGTTTCTGTAGACAAAGCATTAATCGAGACTTTAATATTAATTTTGAGATTCCAGAAGACCCTCTGAGAACATCATTTATGTCCATACTGGACTTGGTAGGAGTAGGAGTGGGACCCACTCATAAAGCAGGTAACACTTTGGATTTAATAATATCTCTTGGATTAAGTATAAGAAATATAATCATAATTCTAAAGTTATCTCAGACCACTATTTTGTCTCAATTAAAGTGTGTCATAGAATAATAAACACACAGCGCCGAGATGCTGCATTAAACGTGCATTCACATCAAATACCACATAAAGCTTTATCAATAATCTCCCAGAGTTATCAACTATGACTGGATAGTCATCTGACTCCAAGAAAAGATTGTAGCACAGCAGCTATGTTCATATCTACATAGGATTAGCATGCACAAACTGTAGTCAGGATTTAGGCCTCATCACAGCACAGAGACAGCAGTTGTTAAAGTAATAAATGACCTCCTATTGGCCTCTGATCATGGTTCCATCTCTTTGCTTTTGTTACTCGACCTCAGTGCAACTTTTGACACCATTGATCATATTATTCTCCTTCACAGGTTAGAAAATGTAGTAGAAACTAAGGGAAGTGCCCTCCTCTGGCTCAGATCCTATTTGACTGATTTGACTAATTGTCAGTGTGTAGATGTAAATGGTGACTATTCTGTATGTTCTCAAGTGAAGTTTGGTGTTCCACAGGGTTTAGTTTTAGGCCAGATGAGAAAAGTTAGCTGAGCAATGTGGGAAGCACATGAGAGACTGGATTTTAATTAACTTCTTTCTGCTTAATCCTGACAAGACAGAAGTTTTGGTACTAGGACCAAATGCAGTAAACTAGAAGTTTTTTTTTTGTTTTTTTGCTTACACTAACTTTAAATGCCCTTTCTGTTCCATCAAGTGCAACAGTAAAAGACCTCAATGTGATTATGGATTCCAATCTGTCAATTGAATCTCATATTTCCATGATAAGGAATATATTGTCACTAAATGATGCAGAAAAATTAATTCATGCTTTTATCACCTCTCAGTTGGATTATTGTAACCCCTTACTGTCTGGTTGTTCAACTAGGTGCATAAACAAGCTTCAGTTGAGCTTCAGGCTGATGAGTGAAAATCTTAAATATTTGGCTGTAGCAAGAGGCAGGTTGTTTGCCAAATGGCTGGAGAGAGGAACATTAATGAGTGTCTGCAGGCAAGAGTGAAGTTTGATGCTGCAATTTTGCAAATGAAGTTGGAAATTTGGTCAGGATAAATGGTGTCCTCAATGCCGAGAAACACAGGCAGATACTTGCAATACCACCAGGGAGTGTCTGATCAGAGGCGTGACCCCAAACATACAGCCAATGTCATTAAGAACTAGAGCTCATGATTAATCGGGGAAAAATAAAAAATCTCGATTCATACATACATGCAATCTCATTTCTAAATGACATCAATTCACTTGTGTGTATCTCCCTGCATTCAGATCACGCTGCAGTTCACTTATTTACTTGACAACAATCCCGTATTGCTTAATAAGTCAAGGTCACTGGTTGCAATCAAACATTCATTCGCTCATCATCCAAACCGCTTAATCCTGTATTCAGGTTCACGGGGGGCCTGGAGCCTATCCCAGGCGACTTAGGGCACAAGGCGGGGTACACCCTGGACAGGGTGCAAATCCATCACAGGGCACAGACACACACTCACTCATTCACACACTACAGCCAATTTGGGAATACCAATTAACCTACATGTCTTTGGACTGTGGGAGGAAACCGGAGTACCCGGAGGAAACCCACCAAGCACGGGGAGAACATGCAAACTCCATGCACACAGAGATGGGAATTGAGCCTGGCCGGGGATCAAACCCGGACCCTGGCGGTGCAAGCCGACCTTCCCCTTCTGTATTCCCTGTCATATCTTTGTCCTGCCCAGCCTGCAGCTTTTTCTGAGCTTCAGGTTTGCATGCGCAAGAAAGCTTGAGTATATATCGTGCTGAGAAGCAGAAAATAAATGCAGAAATCAAACTTTTTGTACCTGTGTGTTGTGCTTCCTGGCATTTCTCACTGTCGGCATCTTTCTGGAATGTTCCTCCTTTGTCATGTGGGCCGCACTTTTAACATTGTCTTCAATCCTGTAGCTAACATCGACCATCTCATCCGGCTCAGAAGAACACCAACTCATCTTTAATCTATAAAAGACTCTAACGCGTGAAATGTCTCTGTCTCTGTGTGGACATGAGTGACAGACTGAGCCTCTGTACTCTGTATAGGGGACTAAATGTGCTGCTGCCAGTAAAGGAAGTTAGAGGAAGTTACACATCAGAGCTCACAGCAACAAGCACATAACCACACTCTCTCACACACACAGGCATATAAAGGGAGCAGGACGCTTAATTTAATATGAACTTTGTAACAGTACGTTTTGCCGTATGGGAGAGTCTTCAGGACACATCTCTGTTGTGGAGTTTGTGCTTTCTTATGATCATCGCAAGCTGTGTGTTGGCCTTTCATCATTAATTTCATTAGTGATATAAGAGAAGCTATGGAGGAAATTACTATTTATAAAAATACCTGCAAATGTAGGCAGAAGAGAATGACGTAACTGTGAAACACACTGGGTGATCAGATGAATTTCTGGTCAGCAGTGAGAGCAGGTCTCTGGTCTGGCTTTCCACAGTTTCGTGAGAGCTCACCATAACGCACACCCACAATTCTCACATCAAAACTGCAGAACAAACATTTTAATTGCATGGTCACAGCTGCAAGCCATAAAGAAATGCTGATTAAAATGTATAGTGTCTCCCAGCTTTAAACCTCATGTTGTGCTCATCACTTTTGACTGGGTCCATTTTATTTCATTATAAATCCACAATAATATATATTATCACCTAACGTTGTATTAGATCTTTCTATCAGCTTATACTCTGTGTCATCCTCAACCTCTGACTCTTCCAATAGGTTCCGGTGAGGTTTGACGTGGAAGCTAAAAAGAGGCATAAAGTGTGTGTGCGTGTGCATGTTTGTGTGTCTGCTTAAAGACACCTTTGTGTTTAGGTGCACATTTATTATACAGTAACTGTAGTCTTATCTATTCATTTCCAATGACCAGTCATTGTTGACTGGGAACACCATAAGTGTATAAAAGTCCCATAAAGCAAAAAAAAAAAAAAAAAAAAAAAAATCATAATATTTATTTTATGTGTTCAAATCCTCTGCATGAACAAAGTCATGACAAACTGGTATAATTAACTGCAATTTAAGAGGAAACATGTAAATCATGTAACACAACATATGGGTTAAGTAGCCAGGAGGTCATGTGTAGCTTAGTTCTACTGATTAATTTGCAGCAGACATTTTTCTCCCTTTGGTGGATGCAGGTTAAATTTTTTCTAATAATGGTTAGCTTTGTATGAATAAAAAGACGGTTAATCTCTTGGCTTCCAGTAAAGGAAGAGACCAAAGTGCAGCAGCTTTCTGTGGTTGAGGTGGATAAACAATAGAAGGCCATACTGTACGATCAGGTATGCATTATTATACAAATGCCGTGCAGCTTAAGCAACTGTCAGATCTGCTGTTATAGAAACTTACAAATATATACAAAACCATTGAGTATAATAATGTTTAATAGTTTTATTAAAATTTTAACTCTGTGTTAAAATAAATTGTATTAACGCATTGTACTCTTCTTTACCCTTCTATACAGTTTATGCACATCTGATCATGCAGCAGAAACCAGTAATTCCTGCAGATCAGTGAAATCAAATCAGCGTATGCTAGTAAAATGTTCTGTAACCTCTCATAGGTTGTTGTGTACCTATGAAAAATATTCCCTACCCCAGCAACAATGAAGGAATATCTACTGGCAAAAGGCAAACCATTCCTGGTGTCAAACTCTCACGCACAAACATAATTCAGCACTCACCTTAGAATCCATCGTTGAGAATGTAGCCTCCGGGGTCATCTCTCTCGATCTTCAAGAAAACACTATTGTTCCCTTTCAAAAGCTACACTCAATGCTGCGTGAAAACGCTATGGGAACATCTCTTTGTTGCCCGTTTGTGAAGCCTGTGCATGTCAAACCCGCCGAATACCTTCGGCTTATAACCTGTGCCAGGCATGACGTCACCGAATAAGGTGCACCTGCAGGTTATAAATAGGAGTGAACCGGAAACATCCTCAGATCTTTTTGTCTTCAGGACCGCTATGTGTTTGCGTGTGTGTGCAACAGAATCACGGTAGGAAAGAAAAACTTTGCTTACCGATAATGAAAAACTATTAAGGCACTTCGCACGCGGCTCGCTTTCTTTAAAGAGAAACCGCGAGCCGCGGCGCATTCCTGGGGCTCGCGTGCGTATGAGACGGGATTTCCCCCTTTCTCTCGCGCTCTCCCCGGATCAGGAAGTGTTTAGCGTCTGCTTCTCAAGCGCGCTCCGGCGCTCCTTATGAACAGACGGAAGAGATTAAACCCTTGCTTCCATGGACATAGCGCGCCGATCTGGCAGACGCGCATAAGACGGGACGTCCCCCTTTCTCTCGTGCTCTCGCCGGATCAGGAAGTGTTTCACGTCCGCTTCTCAAGCGCGCTCCGGCGCTTCTTATGAGCGGGGGAAAGAGAATTCCTCACTTGCTTCTATGGAGATAGCGTGCCGATCGGGCAGACGCGCATAAGACGGGTTTTCCCCTTTCTCTCGCGCTCTCCCTGGATCAGGAAGTTTTAGCATCCGCTTCTCAAGCGCGCTCCAGCGCTTTTTGTGAAGGGACCGAATAGATTTCCTTTCTCGCCGCAAAAATAAATAAAATAAAATAAAAAATCCCCAAGCGCTCAAAGTTAGACGACAGGTTTCTGTCAGGTGGCCAGGGGAGTGGCCTCAACGAGGGTTCCCCCTCCTCCCTTTATTTTTTTGGCGACCTCTATGACGAGTTAACTCTTTCATGGAATAAGCCTTAGTCATCCCGTTTTATGATGATACCCCAGATTGAAGAGACGCTTGCGAGCTATCTCTCTCCTGGGAGCTCATCCTCCCTGAAAAAGCCCACATTGCCCATCAAGCCGTGTAGACTAACATCTTCGTTGGTGGGGAAAGCTTTTCAGGCAACGGGTCAGGCTGGTGCTGCTCTGCACACCATGGCAGTTTTTCAGGCATACCAAGCTCACCTGCTAAGAGTTCTGAGCACTGGCGGGTCTATTGATGGCGCCTAGCCACAGATTTATTTCTCTGTGCCACCAAGCAGACGGCCCGTGCTATCGGCCATTCTATGGCTGCCGCGGTC
>JAAGKR010011770.1:0-18341 GCA_011419295.1 Clarias macrocephalus
CCTGTATACAGGTTTGAAGAGCCTATCCAAAGAAACTTGGGGCACGAGGCAGGGTACATTCTGGATGGGGTGCCGAACCAATCCATCGCAGGGCACACACACTCACACACCCATTCACACACCGTGGGCATTTTGGGAATGCCAATTCGTCTAATCTACATGTCTTTGGACTGTGGGAGAAAACCGGAGTTCCCGGATTAAACCAACCAAGCACAGGGAGAACATGCAAACTCCATGCCCACAGACCTCGAGCCAGGAATCAAACCCCCACCATAAAAAAATAAAGAAAGGATCAGGCCAAAATAAAATGTGATTAAGATGAAAGGAATAGGGAAAGACATGAAAGACACAAATATATTAAGAAGAAAAAAAGTAAGAAAAAAACTAAATATATTAAAATATAGGTTGCCGGCACTTATCTGTAAGAGTTTTGACTGTGCCCAGGTGGCACATATCCATGCCGGCAACACAGCACTGGCCTATGACAGTGCTTACATGGAAACCTTGCTGGTGTGTGTTAACGGGGAGGGTTCAGACTTTCGGGTATGTCAGGTAGAACAAAAGTTATCATTACTTTTATAAAGGATTAATTTTACCACAACAAGAACATGGGAATATCGCAAAATGTAGAACTCTCAAAATGAGCATATTATTATTATTTTTGGTCACAGACTGAACACAACTATATAAACAACATGTGTATCTGTGCTATTTCTTTGCCCACTGTATATGACCCAGTTTCTAGTTTTTTTTATTTGAGTAGATCAATTCTTTATTTTGCCTATTTTGTGCTGAAAAAGGGATTTGATACTCTGTACTTCATAATCCTGAGCCCTATATATGTTTATTAAAAAACAGTGAAACAAATAATGGCTAAAATGAGTTTTTAAGGCTGAAAGGAAAGAAGGAAAGATGGAAAGAAAAACACAAGTGCAAATGTTGTTTGGATTATATAGAGATATAAAGAGAGTTTTTACTGTTATTTTTCATGATCAAAAGTCCCGCTTTGACTTGAACGCTACCAGGAGGTTATTGGGTCCTGTATAAAAGTAATTGAGGGCCACAGATGATGTTCATTGTCGAAAACGGAATCCTCCCAAACTACAGGTGGCGACAATGAGCAACGACTAATCCGCCTTTTCGACAGAGGGCGATAATGAGTTCAGACTATGTTCGAGTTTCAACATAGAGGAAGCAACAAAACAACCGACGCGCCAAGATTTAGATGTCTGTGTGTCTAAATTTATGCTTATCATCAAATTTAGCAACACAGAATAATAATATTGATATTATAACAGTCTTGTGAGATATGTCGCAGTGTTAAAGCAAGTGTAAAATCTTGTGCTGGGTTAAAAGGATCTGAAATGTCGCTGGTGATTCAGGGGGGCTAGCTGGAGTCTGGATGCTAGCAGCTTAGCAGAATTAGAAAATCACTCAGATATGTGTGTGAGGGGTTCATGAATTTAAATTAACACACACCCACACCCACGCGCGGTTAGAGTGCTGAGGATGGCGCACTGGAGCAGGTTCGAGAAGGATCTGGAGCAGGAGGTGAGGAGGCTGGTGATGCACCTGAGTGGGATCGAGGAGGAGCAGGACCAGAACCTCCAGCTGGCCCTCAAGTTCGCCTGGTCCAACTTCAGGTCCGAATCGACACACACACACACACACACACACACACACACACACACACACACACACACACACACACACACACACACTTACTCTCTCTCTCTCTCTCTCTCTCACTGTCAGGAATCTCAGGTGGTGCAAATGTTGTTTGGATTATATAGAGATATAAATAGAGTTTTTACTGTCAGGACTGTTTTGTTATTTTTCATGATCAAAAGTGCCGCTTTGACTTGAACGCCACCAGGAGGTTATTGGGTCCTGTATAAAAGTAATTGAGGGCCACAGATGATGTTCATTCTAGCTTCTCCTGTTCACTGTTTATACAATAATTGGCTGTATGTTTTTCTTTTGTATATTATTATTTTATATATGTTAGATTCCTTCATAATTTAATATATATATACTTGATAATAGCTTATTTTTATACTTTTGTGACTGACACTTGCTGGTTCCATGAATTTAATTGAGGTGTGTTTCATTATTTTTATTTTATTTTATTCATTTATTTATCTATTGTTTTTATTATTTTATTATTTATTTAGAAAAGCCATGATTATGGCGGATCATAAAGGTTACTAATTCTGATAAGTGTATCATGAAGGAAGAAATGAGCGATTGTTTAACTGAATTTGCTTTTCGTACGTTTCTCAGGTTTCATCGTTTCCTGGATGTGAGCAGTCACAAAGTGCAGCGCTCTATACAGGGGTGAGAACTCAGCGTTATATACAACAGTTAATATATATAAATAATTATTATGTAAGAGTTTTTTTATACTTACAAAAATTGTTAATAGGAATGGAGAAAGTAAACACTGAAAGAAAGACTGGATATCTGTACAGCGGACCGGGTTTGATCAGTAACAGTGCGACACTGTGACCTCGTCATAACGATGCAGTGTAGAAGTGTGTGTTGTGTTAAGAGCTGATGTGTGGATAATAAAATACTAATGGACATGTTGTTTTGGAGTACAGTGTAGATGAGGTTCTTCTAGAAACTTCTTAAATAAATAAACTGTGCGTACAGTAAGAGGAAAGAAAAGACAAAAATATGTATACAGAAAAATAAATGCAAGTTAACACAAGAACATACATTTAGAGGGGGAAAAAGAGACATCATATTAAAAACAAAAAAAGACAATTAAATATAAGAAAATATATAAGAATAAAATAAAAAACAATTATAGAAAGAAACGAAAATACAAAAAAATATATATTAAGAGGAAAGGAAAAAAGAAAAGGCAAGTATAATAAGAAAAATAAAAATATATTAAGATTATATTAAAATGTATAAAAAAATATGAAGTATGGAAGGATAAAGACCCAGAAATAATTTTTACCTCTAACTTTAGTAATTTGTCTTTTTTAAAGTCATATTTCTAACACTGGAATAAAAATATAAAAATTTGAAGCAACACTGAAAGGAGCTGAGCTGAAACCTGCGTCGCCATAGAAACCATACTGTATTAGAACAAGTGATGTCATCAGAGCTGCTTTTCCAGAGAATTAATCAACAGCTTCTGACCAATCAGAGTTCACGATCATAATGGTGAGCGTGAGCCAGCGAGTGTGTGTGAGCCAGCGAGTGTGTGTTTGTAATGATTATGGGGACATCACTCTGAGTGTGTGTGTGTGAGCTGATGACGTGTGTGTTGCCTGTGTGCAGGATTTATGAGAAGCTGATGGTTCACTCTGACGTGTGTAAAGCAGAGAGCTGGCTGAGGTTAACCAGCGAGTTCCTGCGCTCTCCTCTCCCCAACACGCCGGGCTCCATGGTGAGACTCGCAGCAGGACTCGGCTTCTCCACTGCTCCGGCTTCCTGCACTCACTCACTTCTCTCTCTCTTTCTGTTTTCTTCTAGACTGATGTCCATCACAGTATTCTGTCCTTGTTGCTGCTTTTGTCTGATTCGCCGTCCAACTCCAGCTACAGCGAGCGACCCCGGCTCAAAGATGCAGGTTAGTGTCCCGAGTCTCAAGCACCGGTGTTAACCAGACCTGTGCTCATTTCATCTCTCTCTCTCTCTCTTTCTGTCTGCAGAGGAAGAGGACAAGTTTGACTGGGGCAGGTATCTAATGGAAGGAGAGGACGTGGACACGGGGCCGTTTCCAGACACGCCTGTGAGTGCTGCTGAGTTCTGTGCTCTGATTGGTCGACAGCTGCTCATGAGTTCTCTGTGGTTTCTATAGTAACCGGGGTTTGTGTGCTGCATGAGCAGATTAAACATGAAACGACTCTAAACGGACAAAAAGTGTTGTGTCATTTATAAACACATTTATAAACAAATACGTGAAAATGCTATGAGAAGAGAGAGAGACAGAAGAGAGAATACTCAAAGAAAAAAAAGTAAGCTCTTAAGAAAATGTATTCGTAGGAAAGAGAGACGCTTTTTACTGAATGTGTATATTGTTTTCTTTCTTTTTTCTTTCTCTTTCCTCTTAATGTTATTCTTTTCTTTCCTTCTCTTAACCTATTCTTTTAATGTATTTTCTTGTTTTATTTCATGCTTTTTTTTCTCTCTCTCTAAATCAGTTTTTTCTTCCATCCTCCTTAAAGTGTTTATGTAACTGTAGCAGAAGGAGTCTCCAGTGTCAGGACAGAGCTCTTTGTCTGTAACACATCATGCTGTGCTTTTTCTTATTAACTTTGAGAGAGATGACAGACTGGCGAGGGATTGAGTCTCTAAAGTCACTGTACTGTAAGCAGTAACTTGTTTCTTAGAACTTTGTCTGTAATTACTTTGACTGTAATTGTTTGCAAATTTCTGTCATATAAGAGGAATAAAACACTCCAGGATGTGCTGTTGTAGTCAACTACAACAGTAAATAATCAACTCCGCTTCATCGCACCCCGTCTGTCTTTATTTCCCTGTAACGACGTGTGTTTTATTTCTAACATTGTAGTACGTAGTTCGAACATCTATCATAGTAGTATAATTGTAAATACAAGCTTGTGTGTGTGTGTGATGATCAGGAGTGGTCTGAAGATGAGAGCGAGGAAGAAGAGACTCAGCAGCCCATCAGCAGAGGGGATTCTGGGATACAACTGGATCGAACGCCGCTGGAAGACCAGGAGCGGAGCGATAAGATGGTGCAGGTCACCTGGGCAGGTCAGAGCACTGGTTTAACTGGTAAAGCGCTGACATGCTGTGGGATCGCCTCACCTGACCTGTGTGTGTGTTACAGTGGGAGAACCGGATGCCAGGGCTTGGCTGGAGCTGCACGTGGTGACGCCGTACTGGGTTCCTCACTCGTCACGCTTTCCACACAGCCTGCATCTGCACTCCAACCTGCTGAACGTCTGGTGAGGAGAAACCAGTCACAGCCGCTCCAGTCCATCAGCCGTTAAGACTTTACGACAAGATTACGACACTTTCATGTTCATGCTCCTCACGACTTCATTCAGACACACCTGAGAGCTCCACGGTACAGGCGTGATATTTGCCTTATGTGTGAGATTTTACAGGGATGAGGTGCCAGCCAGGGTTGCCAAATCACCCTGACCAAATCCCGCCTAGGCAGTGTTGAAAACCTGCACATATTGCTTGAGAGTTGAGCATAAAATTTGAAAGTTTGTGTAATTATTTACATCTGTTAGATGGGTGTGGTTTTCCAGCCAGTTGATCAAAAGTGGCCCAATTTGGTGGAACTGCTAGGTCATTTAGTTTAGACCTGCAGTGTGTTGTAGGCATTATTAGTCCAGGGTGTAGTTACTAAACGTCTCAGAGTAGGAATTCACTCCTGAATCTGCAAAAAAATCTCAGAGTGATGCAATTTTTGTCCTACTAAAGGGCCAGATTAAAATAATCATCCCGAACTATCATATAGTATCATATACGAACTAGAACAGAATCAACGCTAAACATTTCAGCGTTCATTGTTTTTCACATTACTCAGGGGCAAACTGACAGGTGGTATTGAGGGGTTCACAAATTGCCGTTCCCTCACTCTTTATCTTTAGAGTTACTGTAAGAGTGAGACAGAATTTTCCTTTAGTTATTTCTTTATGTTTTACAACCTCATCTGTGATGCATCATTTATCTAGTTCAGATCAACGCTGAACAGTCCTACACAGATTTATTATAGGGCTCTCAAACTTATTCTTCAAAGGGCCACATCTGATTTCTATTCCATGTCATACAAGGTCTGGAATGATTGCTAATAAAGTAAATGTCTTTTATTAAACTTGATCATAACTTAAAATAAAGAAGCAGCATACATTAACCTTGAATTCTGTATGAAACAAAATATGTCCAAACCTAGTGGGGGGAAAAGGTTTGACTGTAATCAGATGCTTAAACCAAAGAAAGTCTAACTTTAACATAACTATAACGTAAGTGACAGAAATATTAAAAATCCAGGTTAGATCCAAGTTAATGCAGAATAATGGCGTAGTTTGCCTGTAAATTTTTGTTTACAGTTTACAGGTATTTTATAAAAGAAAAGGAAATGTACTGTGTTCACCCTGGTGCTCCAGAGAGACAATGGGTGCAGTGGACACATGCATTTAAAAGGGACTTACTGTAACAGTACCATTATGACGTAATTTTAGAAAAGGGGGGTATTTTAAAGTTTAGATCTCCGAAAAGCCCCAGATGCTGGAAAAAATGCATCACACTAAGATGTCACTCAATGTGATGTTATGAAGCACTTTTCAACATTAGTTTGGAGCATCGCCGCGGCTGACCTGTTTGAGGGGGAAAAAATCCTTTTACAATTTTGTGTCTTGAGATCAAATAGGTCGGGTTTGGTTCCCGATCCAACCGATCGTTTGGTTCTCTAAGAAGAGTGTATCAAATGAGTGCATTTTGCGAACTACCCAAAACTTTGCAGTTTTGACTTCCTGTTGAGCCCATGACATGCAATACAACAGATGTTCAGCTCAATGTGTACCGTGTTTCGTGTGCATACACGCAAGTGTGGAGCCCAGACGCTCAGTCATCCTAATGGCAGCAGATTCCAACCTGTCTGCCAATTGTCATGAGCCCCAAATGGTGGAGCGGGAAAAAAAAAATCCTTAGGAAAACAATAGGGCCCATTCTTCATACATTGTGTGACATAGTATCCCAAGCACTATGACATCAGCCTTATGTTGTATCAACAAAAAAAGCACCACAAAGCATAAACGTCAGTCTGTTCCTGTGCAGGGATCAGCACCTCTACAACACAGACCCGATGCACCTGCCCGAGGAGAAGATCTTCGTCACCGAGACGCAAGTGATCCGAGAGACTCTCTGGTAACGTCTACGGTTCAGCTGCTTTGATGTTTTTAATTCATTTATGTGTAACAGATTATATATTAGGCATGTAAGTCAATTAATATCTTTGTTCTCAGGCTTTTATCAGGGGTGAAGATACTTTTCATCTTTCAGCACCATGATGGCAAAGTCAGCGTGAGGAACGACGTAGTGGTCACACACTTAACCAGCGTGAGCATGCAGTGTTTTTATTTTTATTTTCATTCCAGGTTTTTCTACTAAAAGACTCTTGAACAGATTTGGGAATATGCGCCGTATATAAACGCGAGTCTTTTGGAAAAGATCATTTAAGAATCTATTAACATAAATATGTAGCCTTTTTTAAAATTCTCTTTGCAGAAACTTAAAATTATGAACCTTTACATAAATTACAGTGAAAAAACTTTTATTTTACAATGATAAGCAAAAACTCTTATTAGTTAATAAGTCTAATATCTATATAAATAAAAGAAAGGTTTTTGTCTGTATGTTGGTCAGAACTCGCTCTTTCAATGACAACTTAATGTTTTATACACTGGAGGACCAGAAAGTCTCAGAAAAAAAATCTGTCTGTCTGTCTCTATGTTTTGCGTGATGATGTGACAGAAACTGATAAAGTAAATATTTTTACTGGGATTAGTTCATTTTTTCACTTTGGCTGAAATAACAGCGCTGAAGTGGTATAAGTGAATTTTAACAATTTTTTTAGGTCCTCTCTTTCCCAGTGATCGTAATAAGATGAAGTGACAGTAGATTCAAAATCTTGCTGTGAACTCAGTACATTTTGTACAATTTCCTAATATTTCGCCACCAATCCAGTGACAATTAATACAGTATAATGTCGTCACACCAAACAAAATGCTGTGAAATTAAGTTAGGAAAAAATTAAGTTCATCCTTGTTGCAGGCAGACGAGTGTGTGGGCTTTAAACTGAAACAATAATAATATCACAGATTATATAACACTAGAGTGGTAGCTTTCCTGAAGAAACTGTGAGTGGTGCTTGCCGTGGCATCATAGACGTAGCTCATGTCATAGCTGGCGATGGTCTCAGTGTTAAGTCTATGGAACTTAGAAAAGTCATAGCACCCCATTCCCGAAGAATCGGTGCGGGACCAGTTACGCGCTGAACTTTTGTACAGAAGAAGAATAAGAGAGAAAAAAAATGAATAAGTCTGTGAGATAATAGTAGTGCTTCACTTCGCAAGCACCATTAATTACATTCAAGGTGATCAGAATATTTTTGTCTTTAACTGTTTAACTATTTCTATTGATTACTGATGCCAGTAATCAATAAAAATACTTACTTGTGTCGAATTGTTAGTACATTTAAAGTTCTTTTTTTTTTTTTCAGAAAAACATTGATAAGGCATAAAAAAAAAAATTGAGAAAGCAAAAAAGTTGTAAGAGGCTTAGTCATTAATAAATGTAAAATAATCAACAATAATAGATTTTTTAAAAAGTTGGTTTAGGCAGTAATTTGTAACTCAGGGAAAATGTTAAATGATTGATTATAACATTTAAAAACGAGTTACTAATAAAATGAATATTTGTTATAATATTTATAAAACAAGTGATTTGGTCACCCAAGAGGACAGATTATTAAGTACACCTGCTTTGCGTCTACCCTTTAATTACTGTTTTATTAAATACGCATGGTGTAAAGATGTTTAATTAACCCCTGAGGCACAACTGAGTGGATGCTATTACAAGACAATTGTGTGCTTGTGAATTGCAGAACTGCTTGCGTTCCATCCTAGAGCACGTGGCGGCGTACGGCCAGGCGGTGTCCCGCCTCCAGAGGTTCATCGACGAGGTGACGGGACACAGCACAGAGCCGTGTCCTCCCGGCCTCGGCTCTTCCTCGACTTCATCCTCGAAGAAGAGCTCGGAGCCTCCGTTCAGGACGTACCAGGCGTTTGTGTGGGCGCTGTACAAGTACTTCAGCAGCTTCAAGGAGGAGCTCTCTGCTATCGAGAGAGAGATCATCAGCAAAGGTGGGACAAGTGAAGGTTAAACGGGGTGTCAGAGTTTACCTCAAGAAGATCTTTCAAAACCTATTTCTCTGTGTAGATGAGACGGTGAGTTTGTTGTCCGTGTTGGAGCGCCTCAGCCCTCACCTGGCGCAGATCACCGTGCTCCACAGGGTTTTCTGTACGGGCGTGGCCGAGGTCCCTTCCGGCACACCCAACGTGGTACGGGCCTCACACCTCCTCAACACGCTGTACAAAGCCATCATCGAGTACGACAGCGTCGGAGAAGCTTCAGTTCAGGCTGTGAGTTTGATTTAAAAACGAATCAACAGTCACAAATAGGGAAAGATATCTGATGGTTTTCTTGCTGTGTGTCCAGGTGGCGCTGCTGTTCTCGCTCTGGGTTGAAACGGTCAGGCCGTACCTGGAGATAGTGGACGAGTGGATTGTTCACGGTCACCTGTTCGACCCGGCTAAGGAGTTTATAATCCAGCGGTAATAAACACACACACACACACACACACACACACACACACACACACACACACACACACACACACCTGCATCGGGAAACGATTCTCAGAAAGTAATAGTTAGAATAATGAGACATGAAGTTAACTAGACTCAGGACTAAAGTAAAATATTATTACATACTTAAAAGTTACTTATTTGAACTAGAGATTTATTTTATTCACTTTATCAAACATGATGAAGTGAGCTGGAATAATCCCGCTATGTCTGCGTCGTGTATCAGGAACAAGGACGTCCCGGTGAACCACAGGGACTTCTGGTACGCCACCTACACCCTGTACAGCGTGTCCGAGGCCGTGGACAATGAGGAGAGGCTGAGCGACACGGCCAGCGGCAGCTCGGGAGGAGATCAGAGCTCCAGCAGCAGGCAGCACACCATGGTGTCCTTCCTCAAACCCGTGCTCAAGCAGATCATCATGGCCGGGAAATCCATGCAGCTGCTCAAGAACCTGGACTGTAAAGAAGCCGAGCAGGCTGACAGCGGCTCCTCTAGAGGTGACCGAGCCAGGATTTCTCACACACACACACACACACACACGCGCACAGATCAGTTCTGTGCTACATTATCAAGACTGGAAAATGAACACGTCCTCTGTCTTTGTCTCAGATGCAGAGAGGAAAAGTCTGTACACGCTGTTCCTGGAGTCGGTGCAGACACGTCTGCGGCGCGGAGAAGATTCCCCGACGGATACGGTAACCGAGCAACAAGCCACCAAGAGGAGCCTTATTAATATGCAGTCCATCGTGGCACATCACCTGGAGCTGAATGACATCCACGACCCGCTACTGGCCATCAACTTTGCCAGGTGATCATCTGATCTAAGACAGGAGCGGAGCGCGGGATCGGATCGGAGCCAAAATATAAAAATATGCTTTTTTTTTGTTGGTAGAAAAGACGACCCAAATCTACCCAAAGTATTCAGATTTTTTTTTTTTGGTATTTTGGTCTGTTAGCACTGTGTCCTTGCATCTCCAGGGTTAAGGGTTTGATTCCCACCTTAGTGTCTGAGTGCATGGAGTATCCATGTTCTCTCCGTGCTCTGAGGGTTTTCTCTGGTTACTCCGGTTTCCTCCAACAGGCAAAGACATGCAGATTAGGCTAATTGGCGTTCCCAAATTGCTGGCAACCCGAACCCTTAAGTGACTGTCACAGAAACGGCAGATATACCCCGAGGATAGGGATTATCCTTCACCTATTAGGCTGCTAATTAATTGATTAATTAAATATTGTGTTTATTGCTTAAATTTATGCATTTATAATTATAATTATTATAATTTGCCAAAAAGAATTTGTATTATGTAGAGAAAAATCTCATTTGTATTTCCTAAATTTATGAATATAAAATATCTGTATTTTGTGTTCTTTCATAATTAAAAAAATAATAATAATTATATAGAATAATCTATAATAATCTGAATACAACAATTCCAAAAATCATAAATTACTGTTACGATCAACAGCTTCTCTTTTTTCTTTCTTAAAGTTGTTAATAATAATAATATATTTTTCTTTTTTAGTCTTGCCATGTTGGCAAAAAAATAAATTCCGCTAAATGTGAACTTTTTTTTTTTTCCCTCTCAGGATGTATCTGGAGCAGAAAGACTTCCACATAAAGTTCTCCGGCGCCGACGTGGTCGTGGACCGGTCGTCCGAGTCGGTGACGTGCCAGACGTTCGAGCTCACGCTGCGCTCCTGCCTGTACCCGCACATCGAGAGGAGGTACATCGAGTGCTGCGGGAATCTCATGAGAACTCTCAAGAAGGACTACGGGTGAGGCTTGATCTTCTTGTGAAGTACAGAAACGAGACATGATGAGTTCTTTCATTTCAGCTGATTATCAGCATGAGTGAACTCTACACATTCTCCTTGCTCAGGCTCCTGGGATACCTCCAGGCCATGAGGAACTACTTCCTGCTGGAGGCGGGTGACACCATGTATGATTTCTACACTGCCATCTTTGACAAGGTTTTGGAGAAGGAGAGCTGGCAGCAGCTGGCGTTCCTCAACGTGCAGCTGCAGGAGGCTGTGGGACAGCGCCATCCGGAGGACAGCAGCAGGTAATGCGCTAGCGTTAGCCTGAAGCTTCGGTCGACATCGGCGTGGTTTCGTGTCTCACTGGTGTGTTTCCACAGACTGTCGATCTTTCTGGAGGCGATCGATCCTGCAAAGAAAAAACAGCCAATCAATAACCTCGATGGTCTCACACTGAGCTATAAGGTAAACTGATGATGAACATTATTTACATTGCTGACTTCTATTGGATTATATTTAATTTTATGTTATTGATGATATTCTTGCCAGGTTCCTTGGCCTGTAGATATTGTGATTAGTTCCGAGTGTCAGAAGATCTACAATCAGGTCTTCATGCTGCTCCTACAAATCAAGTGGGCCAAGTACAGTCTGGACACGCTGCGATTCAGCGGTCAGTAACGAGCCGCCAAAATGCTCACTACACATCCTGCATGCGTGTGCTTCATGTTACCTGTGCCTGTCACAGCCTCTTTCACACGTCCATTTAAATGAGCCGTTGCCGTGGAAATTATAACATATTAGAAAAAAAAGTCATCATTTTAAAGACCTCATTTTGTATTTACTCTGGTTAGCTTTGTGTAATATAAAAAAATTGCTTGATGACCTCAGTTAACTGTGACAAATGTGTAAAAAATAAATAAGTAAATAAATTTATCTGGCAGGGGCAAATACTTTGTCAGGTATTTATTTAGTATATTAATAGTATTATTTTATATATATATATATATATATATATATATATATATATATATATGTCTAAATAATGGCAATGTGATTTTTTTTCTTTCTTTTTTATCAAATCGTTCAGCCTCATGAATAAACATCTCTTTACAGAAAACATCATCATGTCCACGACTATCCATCGAAACCATAACTTTCTAGAATGAAGTTATTAAAATAAAATGTTACTCTTTCATGTCTTTTGACCATGTGCTGGGTCTCGCATCAGAATCTCGGCTCCAAACCCCTTCCTTTGTTAAATTGTTTACGGTTACTAAAAATACCCAACACAACGTTTCTCCTTTAACAGATCTGACGGTGGCTGCAAAACGGCACGGAGCGAGTCCGTCTGAAGAGCACGCCGCCAAAGAGCCCGTGCGCCAGCAGATCCACAGGATGTTCCTCCTCAGAGTCAAGCTGATGCATTTCGTTAACAGTCTCCACAACTACATCATGACCCGGGTGAGGTGTTTTCTTCTGTTTCAGCAGATTCCAGTCTGAGTTTTTGGTTGCTGGATGTTTACCAGCGTATTTCACCATCACATCTGTTTCTTTTTCATTTGTTTGTTTTTTTTTCCTTCCCAGATCTTACACAGCACAGGCCTGGAATTCCAGCACCAAGTGCAGGAGGCTAAAGACTTGGACCAGCTCATAAAGATCCATTACAGATATCTGTCTACTATCCATGACCGCTGCCTTCTCAGAGAAAAGGTACGTCACACACTCACGCCGTCTCGCGCACCTCGCGTCTTTCGGGGTGCAAAATTCCTCAGACAGATACTCATCCAGAACTGGGTTCTCTACACTGGGTTAATGCTGTGAGTCAAAAATGATCCGCACTCCGTTTATATATTAAAACTTATCGGCGCTTTCCCTTCAAGGCTCCTGTCTCCCCAGTCATTGCTGTGCAGGTGAGAACCTGTTACATCAGTTCATCTGTAGATGCTTAATGTTTGAAGGTGCATTTCCTAAAGAGAATCATTACTGGTGATGAGACACGGATTCATCACTATGAGCCTGAGAGTAAACAGCAGAGTGTTGAGCGGAAACATCCTCAAACAGGGACCGAGGAAAAGTTCAAAATCCGACCATCAGCTGGAAAATTGCTTACAGTTTTCTGGGATTCTCAA
This sequence comes from Clarias macrocephalus, assembly GCA_011419295.1. Lineage (NCBI taxonomy): Eukaryota > Metazoa > Chordata > Actinopteri > Siluriformes > Clariidae > Clarias > Clarias macrocephalus. The sequence goes on from JAAGKR010011770.1 coordinate 13,251, forward strand.
GGGCCAGAAGTATTGGAACGTCATCGGGGGGAAAGGTTCAGCAATCAACAGAGCTTGTTACAGTGAGACGCTTATCGAAGAGCTGAAGACTAAAGTTCAGATTAAACACAGAGCAGTGCTATCCGAGGGCGTCGTGATCTCACGTGACGATGCACGTCTGCACACTACTGTCCAAAACTTTATTTTGTGGTGTCAAAAATCAATCTGCTTTAAAACCCATTTCGCTCCCTTGGACTTTCACCAGTTCGGTCCCATGAAAGCAGCTCTACGTGGACGAAGATTCATTTTTGATGAAGAACTGATGATGGCGTTGCATTCGTGGCTCGCAGCTCAGCCTAAGAAAATTAAATGAGGGAAAACGAAAGCTTGTAAAGGTGTTTAATTCACAGTTTAAACACCGGACGTGTGTGTGTGTGTTTAGGTGAGCTTTGTTAAAGAGGCCATCATGAAGGTCCTGAATCTGGTCCTCATCTTCTCTGACCGATGGCAGGCCGGCTTCGGGGCGTGGCAGTAAGTTGTAATAAATTTACATGTATTTCATTTTAATAGTTAAAACATCCAACTTTAATTGGATCAAAGATATAAAGCATGTGAAATCCTTTTATTTAAAAACATTTTGTTTTACATCTGTATTAATTTGAGATGATTAAATGCTCATCATCATTAATGCAGCCTGATATACAGTTAGAACAGCAGGATTTAAAAAAAATATGTATTTAGCTGATTTTGACAAACAAGAAAATAAGGTTGTCATGGTTACATTAAAATCTGTTGCACAGTATACAATTTTAATCTGTTAATTTGTGTGATTTTATTAAAAGACTAAAATATTGACTTGCATATTTTACCTATATTTGAATAATTTACTATGATGGATTATAACACTTCAGGCGTCGTTCTGCCTTTTGTTTTCGTCTTCCAGAATCGAATCTATCGACAAAATGGAGTCGGATTTTAAGAACTGTCACATGTTCTTGGTGACCATCCTAAATAAAGCCGTATGCAGAGGATCGTTTCCTCATTGTGAGTCCGCCGCCGGGTTCAACACTACTTCCTGTTTATTGTGTTTTTGCTGCAACTTCACTTTTCACAAATCTGCATTTTCAGGCCTGTTGTTGTTGATGTTGTTCTTGCAGGTACAAGTGATGGGTTTAGTTTGATTAGTCTCTAATTAAAATTCTAGTTCTCTCGGCTAAGTGTCGGTGAGTTTGATTCCCGGCGATGCCGTGGCCGTCCTCAGGTCTCTCAGAGGTCAGGGGGCGGTATACATGTCCGTCATAGCAGACACTAGACAATAGCGCTTTTTAGGAGTTTAAAAATGTGCGCTCGGAGTCACGTGACACTGAGGACGTTTTCGCGGTCTGTGGTTTGTATATGGTGCCGTGACGAGAACGTCTCCCAAAACAGAGACAAGAGGAGCTGGCTGTGACGAAATCAGGGAGAAAGGGAAAAATATATATACTGTAATGTAATGGTTTAAAGATTAAAGTGTCTAATAACTGGGTGTGGATCTTATTCAGTTTAATTCAAGCCAGAGGATACAATTTTAATCTGTTTATTTGTCTAAGTTAGCTTAAAGAGTAAAATGTGACTCATTATATATTTTGATATTAAATGAATGAACCCTGATTTTTTTCATTCATGTTATTCTTTACACTTAAAGAATGTTTTTCAGTCTTATCTGAGTTTTATATAATAATAAAGCCTGTTAACTTTCTGATGTTGTTATTTCCCCCACAGTGGAGTCTCTCGCTCTGTCTCTGATGGCCGGCTTCGAGCAGTGTTAGAGCACGTCTCCAGCTGTAACACTGCTGCGTGTTCCTCGGTCAGTGTGTACAAATGTCCGAGTCAAAACCACAGAGGAGGAAGTGAGCGCTCACACACACACACACACACAGCCGAGCTTCTTCAGCTTTAACCGTACAGTCTCTCGTCCCTGCACAAGTTTCTTCTTTTAGCTGAAAGCCTTCAGATATACTTTTCCCCCCAAGCTGTTCAGTGTCAATAAATATAAAACTGCAATAGAAACTTTTGAATACGTGCCGATTGTGACGTGTGCTCTGTATCACGTGTGTGTATGTTTGTAAATACGCTCATTCTAGACATCTCGCTTTATTGATGTTTATGTGAAATAAACAGGCTGTTAATGAGAACCTGAGACGTTTGTGTTGACACTCATCATCTCATTGTTTATTTAAAATAAAAACTGTGGGTTATATAGAAACAAAAAAATATTCTTTTAAAAGTCACCACCTGGTTTAAACTAAGCAAATAGTCAAGATCCTTATCCTATTGGATAATTCTCTGTTTCAGAAGAGTCAAACGATTGTCCTGCATCAAGCAAAGAGAACAACGAAGGAGATTAATAATACTACTAAAACTGGGTTAAGAATCCTGGAAAGAAATGTGGTCGGAAACAATATAAATGATCATGTGATCATGGTTGAGAATAACTTAAATAAATGTTTTTTTTAAACAAATCATTACAAAAAAAAAACATCCTTAGAAATCAGCTTTGTTAAATGGTGTCCCACTTATCAGTGAGACTAGGGAGCATAAAGACTGGACTTCAGAGTGATGGAAAAAGGTCATGTGACCTGATGAGTCCAGACTGAGTCTGTTCCAGCGTGATCAGGGTGAGAAGGGAAGCGCATGAAGCGATGCTCCCATCATGCATAGCGTCCACTGTACGAGCCTCTGGAGACAGTGTTATGATCCGGGGTCGCTTCAGTCGCTCAGGTCGAGACTCAGCAACGTTATGTGGAGATAAAATGAAGTCACATGACCACCTGAATGTCCTGAATCACCAGGATATTCCATAAATTGATTTTTTCTTCCCTGAAGGCAAACACCATATTAAAAGACGTCAGTACCAGGATTCATCGGGCTCAAATTTTGGCTTCCATTGTGACTGGCTTCAAAAAGTAACTTTTAAGAATTTGAAAGAATATAAAAGAGTGCTTCAGGGATCATGAGACTTCACACATGGACCGGCCACCACAGAGTCCGGACGTAACCCCATGGAGAATCTTTGGGATGTGCTGGACAAGACTTTACACAGCGGTCTGACTTTCAAGATCTTGGAGAATAATTAATGGACGGAAATATTTGTCACATTGCATAAACTTATTGAAACAATGCCACAGCCGAAATCAAAGCCAAAGGCAATCCAATGAGAGAGCGTCTGCCCCCTTTTTTTTTTTTGGCCTGGCAGTATATTACATTAAACTTTTAATAGTTACAGAAATGTCAATATTATAATAAAATTATTTACTTTACTTGGCTATATAATTAATGATTTAAAGCTATTTAGATTGTATCAAATAACGCACTCACTCGCGCATGGTCTAGACTACTGCTTCATCCTGTCTACAGGGTCCGGGGGGGTCTGGGGCCAATGCCAGGAGACTGAGGGCATGAGGCAGATGCCCATGGTACACCTTGGATGAAGTGCCAGTCTATCTTAATTAAAATAATAATGAATAAAAAAAATTAACTAAAAGAATTTATTTTTTATTAAGTAATTGATGGTTTAAAGCTATCTGCATAGTAAAAAAACACTATATATATTGCACTTTTCCCTTGTCCAATTAGCCTCTTCTTATTGGTTCTTACTGGTTTATTTGTTGTCTAAATATTTCTGCATATACTGTGTATGGTATATGAGCCTTTAAAGGGATATGACGGTGGGATTAAATAATAATAATAATAATAATAATAATAATAATAATAACAATTTTATATAGATTTTTATCTGTACATATAAAAATGGATTAAATTAATCTCTGAATTTTTTTTTTTGTCCCTGTGGGTAATTAATAATGTAATGAAATGAAACGAAATGAAATAAAATGTAAAAAAAAGCTCCCTCTTGTGGTGGCAGCGCTCTAACAAAAAAGCGCCCTCTGGTTGCGGCAGTGTAAAACTGCGTCCTCTGGTGCCGGAGCTCGAATAAGCGCCCTCTTGTGGTGGCAGCGCTCTAAACAAAAACCCGCCCTCTTGTGGTGTAAACTGCGTACTCTGGTGCCGGCGCTCGAAAATAAAATGTAAAAAAGCGCCCTCTTGTGGTGGCAGCGTTCTAACAGAAACGCGCCCTCTGGTGCCGGAGCTCTAAAAACGCGCCCTCTTGTGGCGGCGCTGTAAATCGGCGGCGGAGTTTCCTGTTGAGTTTTCCTGTCCACAGAAACGGGAACTCCTCCCGACGGCCGCCTGCTGCAGAGGCGGAAAGGAAGAGGATTTCTTCGCGTTTTTTAAAAAAAATTAAAACTAAAAGTCTGAGAGCAGGAGCGAGCGCGTCGAGTCCCCGGGGGAGAAGTTCTGCGCTCGTGCTGTTCGCGGGAAATGGACGTTTAATCCAGCCGGACTTCAGCGCTTTATCCTGGAAAAAAACATTAAGGGTGTGTATCCGAGAGAGGGGGGGAAAAGTTTTGCTCGCTCGACATTCCGGTGTCGTGTCGTGTGTTTAGAGTGTGTGTGTAGTGTGTGTGTAGTGTGTCCGAGGGTTAAATGAGACTCGAGTGAGCGGTTTGGGTGAGAAAGAGGAGAAAAGTCTCCGGGTTTAATAATCCGTGTGTGTGTGAGTGTGTGTGAGAGAGAGAGTGTGAGTGTGTGTGTGTTAGGCCTCTGGGTGGGAATCTGGAGCTCACACTTCTGAGTTCTGTTTAAAGATTTAAAAAATATATACAGAATAAAGACAGTTATAAGTGTGTGTTTTAGGATTGTTTCATCTTCTGGTTTTGTGTGTGTGTGTGTGTGAGAAAGATAAGTATTTTAGGATTGTTTCATGTTGTGAGTGAGTGAGTGTGTGTGTGTGTGTGTGTGTGTGTGAGGTAAGTGAGTGTGTGTGTGTGAGTGTGTGTGTGTGAGTGAGTGAGGTGTGAGTGAGTGAGTGTGTGTGTGTGTGTGTGTGTGTGTGTGTGTGAGTGTGTGTGAGTGTGTGTGTGTGTGTGTGTGTGTGTGTGTGAGTGTGTGTGAGTGTGTGTGTGTGTGTGTGTGTGAGTGTGTGTGTGAGTGTGTGTGAGTGAGTGTGTGTGAGTGTGAGTGTGAGTGTGTGAGTGTGAGTGTGTGAGTGTGAGTGTGTGTGAGTGAGTG
>JAAGKR010011771.1:0-18340 GCA_011419295.1 Clarias macrocephalus
GCTGGTTTCCATTAAGACTGTCCTATCATCGATTGATGCTCTGGGGACCTGTGACTTCAGTTGTTCGATAGCTCAGGACTGGAATCTCCTACAGTCTACCTGAGCCTCCAGGAACAAACTGGACTCCTTTTAATTTTAACACATCTCCTGTTACACTGAACTTCCAGTACACATTATTAAGTTGATCAATCCCTGCTATCCGTTATCACCCAGATGAGGATGGGTTCCCTGTTGAGTCTGGTTCCTCTCAAGGTTTCTTCCTATTACCATCCCAGGGAGTTTTTCCTTGCCACCGTCGCCCTCGGCTCGTTCATCAGGGACCATCTTATCATTTTGATTCATACACATTGCATACAGACTTACTTCTTTTTATTGTGTAAAGCTGCTTTGCGACAATGTCAATTGTTAAAAGCGCTATATAAATAAAATTGACTTGACTTGACTTGACTTAAATAATTTTGCAAGAAAACCTTCTAAGGATGTAATGGGAACATGGTTCAACTCTGAAAACATAGGGTTTTTTTTTTTTTTTTTTTTGCTTATTACATGATTTTATGTGCTATTTCACAGTTTTGGTGGTTCTGTATTGTTCTATGAAGTAGAAAATAGAAGAAATATAGAAAAATTACTTAAATGAGTAGGTGTGTTCAAAGCTTTCTCTGTTATTGCTGATATCCTCATCATTTTCTTGTACTGTAGCCTGATTTTTCAGTTGTAAGCTGTGTTACAATAATCACTAGAACACTGACTGAACAATAACTATTTATTCTCCTCTCCTGGACATTTACAACAATGATGGTGCCTGAAATCCAGCCATAAGTTGAGCCATGAGCCAAAGTTCCCTCAGATTATGATCCATAAGAGACCAAAATACACAACACAGTTTAAATAGATAAATATAGCTATGTCCTTATGGTGAATACATGGTCGTCTAATAAAAGTTTAAAATATACAGTTTTGATAAAAAGATTGGCACTTGCTTGCTTCCTGAGTTAGCAGTTTTCTGCTTTACATTCCAGGCCAGTAGATGGTGGTAATGCACCTGTAACCTGACTGACAATCAACAATAGATTCAAAAGAAGGAGAAAAGAAAAACCCTGTTGGGCCTTAGAGTTTGATGTGAAATACTACGTCTTTGGCCACGTGGTTTTGAAGCTTTGATACTCTGCAGAACATCACTAAAAGTGAGTAACTGTGAAACTTCCAACCTCAGCTGCTCAGTTAACAGGTAGTGCAAATTCTGGGTTTTATCTCCAGTCTCCATTCTTTACAACTTTTAGAATGAAACCCAGACAGAGAAGGAGCTCTTTAGGCCTGTTTAGGCCCTGGGCTACTGAATGAATGGATGGGGGGTTGAGCCTTGGGTAACCCGACACCCCATACAGACCAGCCAGTGCATGCCCCTAGTACAAACGAGCATGGGGGAAAAAACTGCATGGTCCTAATGTCAATTCTGAAACTATTATTAAATAAACAAAGCAAAAGACAATTGTCCAATCTGTTAGCTAACTAACTAAAGTTCATTAGATGAAAATGTGTAAGACTTGTTAGATGGAAGTGGGAGAAGAAGTGCTCTTGTTATAAACGTTTATATCTTTTTACTGTTGAATTGGAATCAGAAAGTCAGAGTTTTGAAAGTTCAGGGTCCACACTTTATGGGCCTTTGAGATTGTTAATAAAGTAACTGATGGCACTGTGTGTGGTGGCTCAGGTGGTTGAAGCTCTGGATTGCTGATTGGAGGGTTGGGGGTTTGAACCCCACCAGCAGGTCAGCACTGTTGGGTTCTTGGGTAAGAATCTTAATCCTGTGCCCCATACAACCCAGCCTCTGCATGCTGTACCAGTCCTGAGGTCAGTCAGAAAATGGTAGAATTGCAGCAGCAATGTCATGTAGTGTAAAACCTGATATATTTGAGGGTAAAACCATATATATGATTGTTTAACATGTTTTTTACACACATTTTCTCCACACTTACTGATTGTATTTATTAAAATAGAACAATAAAACATGGACAAATATATTCCAGTTAATAAAATCGCATTTGTGTTTGTTTTTATAAACCTTTAAGAAAAAGTAAGAATTTATCTTTTAGTAGTACAAGACATTTCTCACTTGCAATTTAAATGTTCCCTAGACACAGAGTGCAGTTTGTTATTTGGGTAATACCTGTTTCATCTGCTCATTTCTCTTCATGGCACAGTGAGTCTGTGATCTCTTCATGGCACAGTGATTGGTGGTGAGGGATGTTGCCTGTGTTTCTCACTGGGAATTGTGGGTTAAATTATTGTTCTATTGCACTTTGCTGTGTTAAATATATTTGTAAGTACAGTGCAAGGCAGAACAATTATAGCAACATTTCGACCATGTTGACTAATTATCAGCTGTACAATACAGCTCAGTGAAATTCTGTATTTTTTATTTATTTATTTATTTATTTTTTGCATCTCTGCTTGTTAGAACGTTAGAATTAAGAGCACAGGGTCAGCCACAATGCTGCACTCTGAAGTAAGAAGGGTTACGCAGTGGCAGCAGGAGTGTGCTGGGTCTGGTGTCCTAACCTGCCCTGGATCAAGGATCTGGAAATTTCTAATGCAATGGCTTCACATAATGAGAACAATTATTAAAAAGACTTCTCTAAAAGTTCTCTATAGTGTTTACCCTGTGCAGGACTATAGGGATCCTGGAGTCAATCCCAGGAGACTTGGGACGCAAGTGTATAGTATATCCACTCCATTCCACTCCAAAACTCAGGGTGCTGCATCCATTAAAGGTGGGACATTTTTTAGTCCAGCAAAATGAAAAAATTATAGTACCTATTCTAGAAGATGTTTCCAATAACAATATGTGGGGGGAGGGAACTTATTTGTGTAGAACATATAAATTATTTAAGCATCTTTTTTTTTTATGTTTTCCAGATGTTCAACTGTGCAGATTGTGGAAAGGATTTTACCCAAAGTGGTTCTCTCAAAACTCACCAGCGCATCCATACAGGAAAGAAACCATATCACTGTGAACAATGCGGGAAGAGTTTTACTTTTCTAGACTTTTCTTCAAACACACCAGCACATCTGTACAGATGAGAAACCATATCACACACAGGAGAGCGGCGGTACCACTGTTCACAGGGTGGCAAGAGTTTTACTCATTGGAGTGTTCTCCACAATCACAAGCTTTCCCACACAGGAGAGAAGCCACGTCACTGTGAACAGTGTGGAACTAGTTTTCGTCGTCGGGAACATCTCCAACGACACCAGCGTATCCACACGGGAGAGAGACCTTATCCCTGTGAACAGTGTGGGAAAAGTTTTACACGTCAGAGCCATCGCATACGTCACCTCCGCGTTCACACAGGAGAGAAGCCGTATTGCTGTCAACAGTGTGGGAAGAGTTTTAGAGACCGCAGTGTCTTCGGTGAGGGTCACGCAGGACCAAAGCCGTATCACTGTGGACATTGTGGAAGGAGTTATACTTATTCTAGGTAATTTAGAAATCACAGGTGCTCTGAGGTGAAGTACACTGTTGCTTCCTGTCCACATTTTAGCAGAATTTATTACTTTCTTGATTTCACATTGCTAAAAACTAAGCAAGCAGTTCACCATTGTGTATTTAAGAAGTAAAAATCTCTATCGTAACTGACCAATCAGGACCTCAGAGTGAGACGAGCAGGTGGAGCCGCCGGAAGAGGAAACAACTCAAAGACAATGTTACCCAAGAGAAATTAAAGCTGAAATAAATCCTACTCATTACTATTATTCTAGCATTTCACATGAAGCAGTCACAGTTGAAGCATTCAGTTAAACCTCTGGGTACAGCTGTATGTGTGAGTTATCACTTCATTTTGATAACTTGATTTTTCTCCCTAAGTATCATTCCATAAATCTTTTTCTCTTGTTCATTTTTCTGTGTTTCTTGCTACGCCACGTAACCCACGATGTTCCTGTTCTCTATACATTATTATGCCTCTTTGTTTTTGTACATTTTTTACCTTTTTTGTTTTTTACATTAGAAATGAATGGTTGCTCTGCATATTACCCCAAGTCTCATGATCTTTCATAACAGACTATCTTGTGAACACAACTTCATTTTTATCCTGCTACTTTTTATATCTTGTAACTTCCTCTTTTCTCAAACCAACAGAGTTTCTCTTTTTGTGTCTCACAAACTGCCTCATGATATCACTGTTAATCCAGACCAACATTTTTTTGGTCTGGATTAACAGTGGGACAGAGAAACGCAAAGATGATCAGGAGACTCGATTGATCTTTACATTGTCTGTTTATATGTGCACTTTGTGTCGAGATCAGAACAGACAGACCCAGTGTACTGTATGTAGAGAGAATAGAGAAAAGCCTGCGAGGCAAATGGATAAAAAGAAACAAGGAAACATGGAATGCTTTCATGACCTTATATTAATCCCCTTATAAAGGATTTTTCGCCTGTTATATGTCAATGAGCCAAATTTGTGCACCTCTTGTGGGGTTCTGACACAGCTTGCAAGCCTGTTAAGTCTATGGGACTTTAGGGCTGGAAGTATTTCCTTACTGTAATTATCACCGGGGGTAGAACATTTGAATATACAGAGACGTAAACAGGAGTGCAGCAGCCATTAACCTTCTCTTTTTTGTACATATCACATTTTATTTACTACAACTAACCCAGACTGTAACGCAACGCCAAGTCATGATCACCTGCAACTCCTCTCCACATTCCTTTCCACGGCTTCCATGTTGCCGCTTCATTCACAGGCGTGAGCACATCTGCTCGGTGTTGTGTCTGCTTCTGGGTCCGCCAAGCCTGTCTCACACGGACCAGCCGTGACACAGACATGAGTAAATAAATAGAAGATGAGATAAAGGGGGGGGGGAGTATGATTGGGAGTCAACACATCACTAGGCCACATATGAATATTATGAATCAAAAAATAATGAATATTACATCAAAATTGGATCAAACAAAAAAACAAGGAGAATCCATGAGGCAATTGTCAGGTACATAAACCCATGTGATTACAATATTGTTACACTCACTGTGTACAGTGTTGTGTTGTACTGAAGTTGTTCTGCACCTTACATGTGTAGTTATTCATATGGTGCACAATTATTATCTTGATGCATGGATCATATATATATATATATTATACACTCACCTAAAGGATTATTAGGAACACCTGTTCAATTTCTCATTAATGCAATTATCTAATCAACCAATCACATGGCAGTTGCTTCAGTGCATTTAGGGTTGGGTCCTGGTCAAGACAGTCTCCTGAACTCCAAACTGAATGTCAGAATGGGACAGAAAGGTGATTTAAGCAGTTTTGAGCGTGACATGGTTGTTGGTGTCAGACGGGCTGGTCTGAGTATTTCACAATCTGCTCAGTTACTGGGATTTTCACGCACAACCATTTCTAGGGTTTACAAAGACTGGTGTGAAAAGGGAAAAACATCCAGTATGCTGCAGTCCTGTGGACGAAAACGCCTTGTTGATGCTAGAGGTCAGAGGACGATGGCCGACTGATTCAAGCTGATAGAAGAGCAACTTTGACTGAAATAACCCCTCGTTACAACCGAGGTATGCAGCAAAGCATTTGTGAAGCCACAACACGCACGACCTTGAGGCGGATGGGCTACAACAGCAGAAGACCCCACCGGGTTCCACTCATCTCCACTACAAAGAGGAAAAAGAGGCTACAATTTGCATGAGCTCACCAAAATTGGACAGTTGAAGACTGGAAAAATGTTGCCTGGTCTGATGAGTCTCGATTTCTGTTGAGACATTCAAATGGTATAGTGGGAATTTTGCGTAAACAGAATGAGAACATGGATCCATCATGCCTTGTTACCACTGTGCAGGCTGGTGGTGGTGGTGTAATGGTGTGGGGGATCTTTTCTTGGCACACTTTAGGCCCCTTAGTGCCAATTGATCATCGTTTAAATGCCACGGCCTACCTGAGCATTGTTTCTGACCATGTCCATCCCTTTATGACCACCATGTCCCCATCCTCTGATGGCTACCTCCAGCAGGATAATGCACCATGTCACAAAGCTCCAATCATTTCAGATTGGTTTCTTGAACATGACAATGAGTCACTGTACTAAAATGGCAGATTTAAAACACAAAGTAATAATATAACATAATATTATATCTAAACTAACAATATACAAATAATACTAACATTAATATTTTATATTAATATACTTCTTTAATTAATCTAGTGTAAAACTGGAGAAAACTTAAAGTGTGACCCGATGACAAAGAGAAAAGATGGAAACTAAGTACTGTAGAATAATTTTCGGTTCCGTTTAATACAGAACATAAATGGTCAGACTTCATTTTCTAAGAGCTAAGAACAAACAAAGAACAAACAAAGTAATCAATAATCATTTACTGATTATCGTCAAAATCCTCCTCAGAGATGATCTGACGAGATCTCTGCTGCCAAAATTAAACAATGATTTGCTTAAAGTAAGAATTTATGCTGCAGTACATTTGCATTAAGGAAAATACAACAGCAACAATCAAACAAAAAGTAAACCTAAGATAATATAATACTAACTTAATAGTGATATTAAAACTAACCCTTATTACTACACCTAACTCTTTTACTTTATATTACACCATATAACCAAAGTTAATTAACAATGATTGTGTTGATTAGTACTAATCCATATATGTATTTGCATATTGTTAATGATTAAATTAAATCAGATAGGTTAAGGAATAAATTATGATTCAAGAATAAAATGATACTATAAGTCAAAATTTAATGATCAGTCTTGAAATAAATAATAATTAAAGTGATATAATTTAATGGACTCTGATAAAAATGAATCCTTGATTTTAACCATAAATAAGTTCAATTATTATATAGCAATATAATCTTGATGATCTTAATCTTGGTTATTCCACATTATTAAGCAGGTCACAGCTTTCAAGCAATATGGGAAAGCAAAAGGATCTCTGCTGCCGAAAAGCCTCAAATAGTGCAATGCCTTGGACAAGGTATGAAAACATTCGATATTTCACGAAAACTTAAGCGTGATCATTGTGCTGTAAGACATTTGTAGCTGATTCTGAGCACAGACGGGTTCGTGCAGCTGAAGGTAGAATGAGGAAGGCTTCTGCCAGACAAATTCATCGGATTAAGAGAGCAGCTGCTGAAATGCCATTACAAAGCAGCAAACAGGTATTTGAAGCTGCTGCTGCCTCTGGAGTCCCTCGAACCTCGAGGTGTAGGATCCTTTAGAGCAGACCTGGGCATTTTAAGGCCCGGGGGCCAAATACGGCCCGCGGCCCGACTCTGACTGGCCCGCGAAAGGTTGCTTGAAATTAAGAAAATAAAACCTACTTTCAAAATTTTTGCATAATGCATGAACTAAAACAGCCGTGCTTTTATTTTTGGAACCTGTTTACTGTGTGCGTGCGTCATTTACGTACAGGTACTCTGAAACAAGTCCGAGTGCATGTGATTAGCAACAAGTCATTGTAATGGTAATCCTTCAAAATGTTTGCACATGCCTAAAAAAGAAAAGGTGGACGCTAAAGGCCGTGGTTTCAAGAAAATATGGACTTCTAAATATTTATTCACTGCAGTCGGGGGTAAACCCGTGTGTTTAGTTTGTGTTATGAGACGAAGCATCCGGCCCTCTACAATATTTTCTGCTTCTCATTTGGCCCCTGGGGAAAAATAATTGCCCACCCCTGCTTTACAGGCTTGCATTTGTGCATAAACCTACTATTCGGCCACCCCTAACTAATACTCACAAGCAGAAACGTTTGCAGTGGGCCCAGACATACATGAAGACTAATTTTCAAACAGTCTTGTTTACTGATGAGTGTCGTGCAACCCTGGATGGTCAAGATGGATGGAGTAGTGGATGGTTGGAGGATGACTGATGTGGAGTAGTGGATGGTTGGCAGATGGCCACCATGTCCCAATAAGGCTGCGACATCATCAAGGAGGTGATGGAGTCATGTTTTGGGCCGGAATCATGGGGAGAGAGCTGGGGCACTGAATGTGTGAAAATGACCTCGGCAAAGTATATAAAGTTTTTGACTGACCACTTTCTTCCATGGTACAAAAAGAAAAACCTTTACGTGTCTTCTGTAGCAAAATTATCTTCTTGCATGACAATGCGCCATCTCATGCTGCAAAGAATACCTCTCTGTCATTGGCTGCCATGGGCATAAAAGTTGAGAAACTCAGGGTGTGGCCACCATCCTCCCCTGACCTCGGCCGCATTGAGAACCTTTGGAGCATCCTCAAGCAAAAGATATATAAGGATGGGAGGCAGTTCTCATCAAAACAGACGCACACACACACACACACACACACACACACACTACATGCTGGCCTTATAGTTAAGTTAAGCCTTTATTTGTCACATATACATTACTGCACAGTGAAATTCTTTCTCCGTATATCCCAGCGTAACTGGGGTCAGAGCCTTCAGGTTAGTAACTCTAACCTAGTAGGTTATGGCAGTTGTTCTCTTGTAGGAGTCTCGTTGTTCATCATCATGTGGCTGAATTTATAAGCAACGTTATCCAATCAATCACTCCAACAAATATGGGTGGTGTCTGCTTTTGTTGATGAGGCTTTAGCAGGACGAGAAGTGTACCTGCAGCTTGACCCCAAACACCTCAGACTGAAATGTGTGCTGGTATGGAGTGATGTTCTCCACTAAAGCCTCCATTATAGGTTGTACATCAATACACTGTTGAATGTGTTACTCCAGAGCAGGACGGCCGGCATACTTTTGGCCTGCATGTGAACTCTCCATTTCCTCTTCTGTAGCAGATACTTCTCACGCTGTACAGGAATCTATCTTAAGGTGCAACAGTGCCACCTACTGGATTGATAAGAACATTAGGAAATGGTTCTTTATACTGAATGTCTATAAACAATACAATATTTATAAAATAATAATATAAGTGTAGTAATACATGTTCTACTGTGTTGTGACATTCACGTATCATTTATCTTTACTTCTTGTCTTGACCTCTTAATTTTCACCTGCTCTTAAACTATAAGAATGTTGAGGAGCTGAAGAGTGCAGCGGACATTTGTGGATGATGAATGTGTCATGATTTTGCTTATTGCAAAAGTCCATTTCCCCAACACCAGTATACAATCACCAACCATTGCTTTTTGGTTCAGAGCAACATAGAACTCATAAGAACCAGAAGATACGAGCACATCACCCCTATCTTATCTACACTGCATTGGCTCCCTGTGAAATTTCACATCCATTTTAAGATACTACTTTTGACATATAAAGCAGTAAATGGTCTCGTGCTGCAGTATCTGAGTGAACTGTTGGTGTCTTACGATCCGCCACGCCTACTTCCATCAAAGGATGCAGGCGGCCTGTCAGTACCACGTATTATTAAAACTACAGCAGGGGGCGGAGCTTTTTCTTACAAAGCCCCAAAGTTATGGAATAGTCTTCCTATTAATGTTCGGGACTCAGACACAGTCTCAGTGTTTAAGTCTAGGCTAAAAACCTGTTTATTTAGCGCAGCATGTTTGTAAATAGATGAGCCTTAGGTAAAGGAGCAGATCTGGGGGACTCATGGACGTAGAGTATCTGGTGAACTGGTATGTTTAGATGCTGTCCTCCCCCCTCTCATTGTTCACTCAGGTTTGTTGACGGTGAGGTGATTGGTTGCTTTACATCTCAGTTCCCCCTCATGTCTGTGTTTCCTTCTGGCTCCTCCCTTTTAGTTATGATGTCATAGTTAGTCCTGCCGGAGTCCCTGCTTGCACTCTGCACTAATATACATTCATCTTATACATGTTGACTGTGACCAGACCGAACTGTTATCTCTCCTCTTCTGCTCTCCCTTTCCCTCTCTCTGTCGAGCTACACATGTCGTTACTGAGCTACCACTGATTCAGACTCCTTCTGTCCTCTGAACCTGTCTGACTGGTGCCCCGCTTCTGGTTGGAGATCTCGTCACATGGGTGTCCCATGTGTCTCTTGGGATGCGCCCGATGTCTGGGGACGGTTTCACTCTACTAGTGTAACACCTGTACCACCGCAGCAAGGGGATATAAGATCTCACCGGATTACTGAGTTGACGCTTTGTCCGCACCTAGTGTGTCTATGTGTGTACTGTCTACACTAAATGAAGAGCACCTGTGTTTCCCTTGTGTGTCTACCTATATATTCCGGTCGAACCCGTAGCACCTCACCTGTTCACTGTCGTGCACCTTCTTTCTCGTCAAATGTCTTCATGTTAGATGAACATACTGTGTCTCCTCTCTTTTCTCCCAGGACTGAGCGGTGTCTGCAGCTGTGGGTCTGTTTAAGCGTTTTAAGACGGTTCTGGCCTCGACTGATGTTGACAGCTGTTTCTCTGAGGACTTAAAGGCTGCAGTCACTCGATAGTTCAGGACTAGATTTTCCTACACTTCTACCTGAGCCTCCAATAACTACCTGGACTCCATATTAACATCAATTAACATCTGTTATAACAACTGTTATACTGAACTGCCGGCCACCTAATACATATTATGAATGCAGATCAATTCCTGTTTTCTGTTCAGCCAAATGAGGATTGGTTCCCTGTTGAGTCCAGTTCCTCTCAACGTTTCTTCCTATAGACATCTTGCGACGATGACAATTGTTAAAAGCGCTATACAAATAAAATTGATTTGAATTGAATAAGGTTGAAGGGGTGGGGGTGGGGTCCCTGCCACTGTTGGACCCTTGAGCAAGTTCCTTTGCTCCCAAGTGCTCAGACATAATTGGGCATCAAACTGGTAAGTACCTGCCATGGAAACAAGAGACATATCTCCAGGGTGTGGAGTGTCCCCTTATATATTTCCCTAGACATTGTGGAGGACACTGTGGAGAGTAGACAGCTACATAAGGAAAGAGAAGAAGTTTAATTATCTGTAATATTAGTTATCATAGGTAGACTGATTATTTATATATACTGTATGAATAACATTGGGTCTAGAACTGGATGTAGACGTGCAAATAGAAAGTTCTGAGTATCGGTAGATTCATATGAATCCA
Source organism: Clarias macrocephalus (assembly GCA_011419295.1). Classification (NCBI taxonomy): domain Eukaryota; kingdom Metazoa; phylum Chordata; class Actinopteri; order Siluriformes; family Clariidae; genus Clarias; species Clarias macrocephalus. Next base: position 11,026 of record JAAGKR010011771.1, read on the forward strand.
TATAGAATCCACATATTGGACCTGGTAGTACTGGAGGTTTTTATGAAATCTGATGAAGAATCAGGTAACACAGACTCCAATCTGTTTATTGTAGGTTCAAATATATGCTCATGTGTCTGTCTAACATGTATTCATGTACCAAGAAATTATTGTTATACATTCTTTTAAAGATAGAGAGAGAGAGAGAGAGAGAGAGAGACAGACAGAGAGAGAGAGACAGAGAGAGAGAGACAGACAGAGAGAGGAGAGAGGGAGAGAGACAGACAGAGAGAGAGAGACAGAGAGAGAGAGACAGACAGAGAGACAGAGAGACAGAGAGAGAGAGAGAGAGAGAGACAGAGAGAGAGAGACAGAGAGAGAGAGAGAGACAGAGAGAGAGAGAGAGAGAGAGAGAGAGAGAGAGAGGGGGGGGGGGGGGACAGAGTACTTTATTAGTCCCTAAGGGAAATGTCATGGTTATAGCAGCCAGTTCACGGATTATACAACAAGTAAGCAACAAGGAAAAATCTCGTCCCGTGTTAAAGTCACTCAAATCCTTATGCTTGCCTATTTTTCCTGCTTCCAAATCATCAACTTCAGGAAAAAAGGATCATTGGTGGGATCATTAATATATCCCACTCACTTCCCTCCATCCACCATTGTAACGAGATATTGAAAATGTAGATCTACTGTGAGAAGGGATGTCAATTGTGATGACTAGCTGACATTCCACAGTGGTCAGGGCCAAAAAAAAAAGTGATCCAAGGAAAACCGGTGAACTGGTGACAGGGTCATGGGAGGTCAAGGCTCACTGGCGCACGCGCTGACTGGGACTGAAGGCTGGCCCGTGTAGTCCGATCCAGCAGAAGAGCTCAGAGCAGACGTGCACTAGACCCTGCTGGGTGAGTCTGTAATACCTCATCTGAGAAACAGAAAGTAAATTTCAATCACTGTACACTGATCAGCCATAACATTATGATCACCTGCCTAGTATTAACAGTGATTCTCTCTGTGCTCTGATTCCTTCTATCAAAACCAGCATTAACCTTTTCATCGATGTGATCTACCTGAGCTCCCCAGCAGGGGGCGATGTGCACGTCCGCGCTGTCATGCATAGAAGAAGACCAGCTGCTGTTCAGCCGGGTTGCTAAGGTAGCTAGCTCATGCTGCTAATCAACCTTAGGATAATTTATAAGGAATGTAATGTTACATCTGATAGTGTAAATAGTGCATAAGCCTGTTTTATGTTGTTTATTTTATTTATTTATTTTTTGCTTTAATGAATAAGGTGAGTTCTATTAAAGCTTGCATGCTGAGCTAACCTGGCTAAAATATAGTAGCTCTAAACCTCCAACATAAGCAAATGTAAAAAAAAAAAATTAAAAAAAATCAGTTTTATTAACCTCAGCTTTCGTTTAAAATGTTTACGTTTTAGTTTTCTTTGTATTGAATGATTTGCAGGAACATTAAAGCTTTTTTTTCATTTTTTTACTTTTTAAATGTAAACTCCATCACATTAAATCTGTATTTTTAATAACTGATTTGTTGCATGATCATTTGAATGAGACATCCATCACATGGGACACAGGGTTGTCACGAGGATTAGTTACAGTCAAGTAACTAGTAGGAGCGGAAAGTTCACAACCTTGGGTATCAAAGCAAAGAATGGCAAATCAGAGCTGCGTATAATAGTGAACGTTTCATTTACAGCATTTGGCAGACAGATAGACTTTATTGATCCCATAAGGGAAATTGTGTTACAGCAGCAGGTTACACAAACAGCAATGAGGGGGAAGAAAGAGGGCAAACTGGCAATGAAAAAAAAAGAAAAAGAGATGAAATGTGTAAATTGACAGTGTATTTATGTGTGTGTAAAGTGACAGTGGGTATCGTCATTATGGTCATCTGTTATAGAGGTGAGTGGTTGTACAGTGCAATGGCGAATGGTAGGAATGATTTCCTGAACAATTCTTTGTGACAGCTAAGCCGGATCAGTCTGTTAGAGAATGAACTCCACTGCCTCTGTATGGGATCATGTTGTGGGTGTGATGGATTTTCTATGATTGACAGGAATTTGTTCAGAGATCTGTTGTCCCTCACTGTCTCCAACATGTCAAGTTTGTGTTCAATTATGTGTTCAGCCTTGCGGATGATTTTATTCATCCTGCCTGCATCCCTGGCACTGATGCTGCTCCCCCAGCAGACCACAGTACTATAAACCGCACTTACCACAACAGACTGATTAAACATTTCCAGCATTCTGCTGCATATACTAAAGGATCTGAGCTTCCTCAGGAAATAAAGTCTGCTCAACCACTTCTAATACACAGTGTTGGTCCTCCAGTCCAATCTATTGTACAAGTGAACACCCACGTAATTGTAGTCATCCACAACCTAAAACTCCTCAACCATGATAGTAACAGGATTAATCACAGTTTTACACTTCCTAATGTCCACTACCATCTCCTTGGTTTTTATGATGTTTAGGAGCAGATGGTTTTTTGGTGCACCACTCCACAAAGCTGTCTAGAAGTCCTCTATACTCTGACTCTTGTCCATCTCCAATACACCCCACCACTGCAGAGTCATCAGAGAACTTCTGCAGATGGCAGGACTTGTAGGATTGTATTGGAAATCTGAGGTGTACAGAGTGAACAGGAATTGAGAAAGAACAGTCCCCTGAGATGCTCCTGTGTTACTGACCACAAAATCAGACAGGGAATATCCCAACCTTATAAACTGGGGCCTCTCTAACAGATAGTCAGCTATCCAGGAAACAATGAATGTGCTGACATCCATCCTAAGCAGTTTTTCATTCAGTAGAAATGGATAAGTATATGTCTTTATTCAGAGTGAATTACACTGATAGTGAGAAAAAAGGCTTCAGTTTGCTCTTCTTTCTTTTTATTCGTCTTTGATCCCTAGCTGGGGTGCCTGCTGTGGGTGCTGCTGGATTCTGTACATTATGCTTCCATTTCTGTTGGTCGGTGGCTAACATCCTGGTGTCGTTTATGTTGACATAGAGGTTGTTCAGATCTTCCTCAATGTTCTTAAGCCAGGTTTTCTTTGGGGCTGCTTGTTGAATCTTCCAATGGGTTGGTCGTTGCCCGAACCACTGTAGTTGCCGTTTTTGAACATGTTCTTCGCTAGTAACCTCGCAGTCGCACCTCCCACGGATGACTTTGTTTGAAACACGGTAACAGATGGAAAGTCCGAGCATCCGATGCAAGCATTGCATTTGGAAAACATCAATGAGCAATTTTTGATGGTAAAAAAAGATTATATCTGTTCCATTAACATAATTTCTTTTGTTATTGATAGCTGTATGAGCCAAGGTGTGTATGACTACAGACAGGAAAACAAATCAACCCTGTGGACCAAATGAATGGAGGATTTCAGAAGGAGCCTCTAAAAGAGGAAGATGAAGAACACAACCATAATACAAGTATGAGAATAAATACACTTTGAGCATTATTTTGACATGTTGAATCTGATTAGAAATACAAATCACAAAGCAGTCAATTATTTTTGTATTTTACACTTTGCACACATACACAAAAAAAACTCAGCCCGCAAATTTGATCTTCAGGTGGTGGCACACTGATCTCCATGGCTCATATTGCTTCTGCGAAAGAGGAGAGTGGAGGATTCCAGGAGAAAAGTATAAAAGAGGAACAGCATGATGATAATTATCTGTGTAAGACCTCACTGCACATTGTTGTCCAGTTTATCTTATATTTGACCTAGCTATGTGGTAATAGTCACATACCTTATATGACCAAAATGTTGTGGAGATCTGACCATCACACTCGTATGTGTTCTAGCACAAACTTTTGCGTCAAACCTGGAAGCAAACTGTTGTACAGAATGTCACTGTACACTGTGGTGTCACAGTTTCTGGAAGAATTAAAAGGCTTAAACCTGTTCCAACTTGACAATGCGCCTGTGTACAAAGCCGGCTCTGTGAAGATGTCTGTTATGAATCAGAGTCAGAGTAGAAGAGCTTGAGTGTCCTGCACAGAGCCCTGACTCAATTCAATCCCACTGAACATCTTTGGGAGAAACTAAAAATTTGACCTCCTCAACATCCTGACACCCAAAATATTATATGTGTTACCTTCAAGACTTATCGTTTGGTTGTATTTGCAATTATGATTGAAGAAGAATGTGTCATGTCTGGGATCCAACACAATGCTGACCCCCTGCAGTGCCACTAGTGGTGGTCCCCAGATATCCTGAATGGTTATTCTCTAATGGCTGCTTATACTTCATGTCCTGTTTGATTACCTCAACAATAGGTGATGACTACATGGTGGCATATCAATGCCTTTTAACCACATGGTTACAATCCTGGCTGGAAACCTAAGAAACAAGGTGGCATTTATTTCAGTGGCAAAGTTGAAATCGTATTTCGATATCAATACCTAGAATTTTTTTGAAAAAGTTATTAACAGTTCACCAAAATGCTTGTGTCCTTTCTTTCTAGACTGTGAGATCTGCAAATCCTTCTGTAACAACACTTGTGAAGTTCCTGGTCCTCGGCTTAAAATACACCAAACAGGAGAGAAGCCATATAACTGCTCACACTGTGGGAAAAGATTTACTACACCGAGTGATGTGAAGGCCCACAAGCGCATCCACTCAGGAAAAAAGCTGCACTGCTGCCCGGAGTGCGGGAAAACCTTTGTCCACCAAAGTAGCCTAAGGTCACATAAGCGCATTCACACAGGCGAGAAGCCGTATCAGTGCTCGCACTGCGGGAAGAGTTTTGGTCATAAAGATACTCTTAAGAAACACCTGCACATTCATACAGGAGACAAGCCGTATCAGTGTTCGCAGTGTGGGAAGAGTTTCAGCGACAGAGGCACTTTCCGATCCCACCAGTACATCCACACAGGAGAGAATCCCTATCACTGCACAGAGTGCGGGAAGATTTTTACTCGCCAAAGTTCCCTCGATCAGCACCAGCGGGTTCACACCGGAGAGAAGCCGTATTACTGCATGCTTTGCGGGAAGAGTTTTAGTCAACATGGTACCCTCCAGCAACACCAGCACACTCACACGAACGAGAAACCGTACCAGTGCTCACAGTGCAGCAAGAGGTTTAACAGGCAGAGGAATCTCCAGTCACATATGCGCATTCACACTGGAGAGAAGCCGTATTGCTGCTTGCAGTGCGAGAAAAGTTTTAGTCACCACAGTACTCTAAAACGTCACCAGCGTGTTCACACAGGAGAGAAGCCGTATCGCTGCTCGCACTGCGGGAAAAGCTTTACTCAACATGGTACTCTACAATCGCATACAAGCATTCACACGGGAGAAAACCTCTACCCTTGTTCGCAGTGTGGTAAAACATTTAACCGACAGAGTTCTCTCCAAATCCACCAGCGCATTCACACAGGAGAGAAGCCATATCAGTGCTCGCAGTGCGGCAAGAGCTTTAATCAGAACGGCACCCTGAAACAGCACCAGCGCGTCCACACTGGTGAAAAGCCGTATTACTGCTCTCAGTGTGGGAAGAGTTTTAGTCAGCAGAGCACTCTCCACCAACACCAGCGCGTTCACACTAAGAAGAAACTTTATCAGGATACAGCATGGGAAGAGATGTGACGAAGTCTCCACTTGAACAACATCAGCACATTCAAACAGGAGATGATTCTGTATCGCTGCTCACAACGTGTATATAATAAACACAAGATAGATTTTCTCTTTTTCTGTTAAATAATGTAGTATCAGTTGTTAGCTAGTAATTTATACTTAAATTCCTGGGGTCTAGTGTCTTTGGATAACATGCAGATGTGTGCCATCATCATAGCAATGGAAACTGAGATCATGTTTACACATAATTGTCTTCAAATGCTGTATATAAATAAAAAAGCACCAGTCCGAGAACAGACCACTGTGAAACAACAGCTTTACCTTCATGAGAAAGGTTTGTACTTGCCTTCTAATTTAATGGTCTTTCTTCACTTTTAAATACTGTGTTCCATACTAGATGGTCAACTAATTATTGGACGGTTAAAGCTACCACTGGTGGGCTCTTGAGCAAGGCCCTCAACCCTCATTGGCTTAGATGTATAATGAAATATAGTTGCTCTGGATAACGATGGTATCATCCAGAAATGCTATAAAGAGTTTAAAAATATATATTTCATTTGACTGCATTATTCTCATAATTTTTATTCCTTAATTTTTTTAATATGGAAATGAAGGTTAAATATATTGGTTAAAAATGCCATAAATGTAAAGTGAATTTGAACAAAACTAAAGACATCCAATATATAAAATAATCTCTCCTGAACTGTTGAGATGGTGAGATGTGTTTCCTACTTCACCTCTGTTAAGCATTCCTATAGGCTGTAATCTGAGATGGTGTTAATTGGTCATTTCTATTTCTAAATGAACTTCTCATAAGGTAAGCCACACACACAATCGGTGACAATCCAGAGCCCAGGCCAGGGAGCAGACAGACAGGCTAAACCAACCGTCTGCTAGCTGCATAGAGTCGTCACTCAGGGTTCATCATATTGAGACTGTGTCTGTTCCCCGAGCTAAGTTTAGAAAGACTCAGAAAGTCTGTTTTAGTAATTTAATTAACATAGATACCACAAACTCAGATCACACTGAATGCGCAGCCGCACCTCTGATCTGAAGCTCAGACTGTTAAGTATTAGATCTCTCGCATCTAAAGCAGTTATTGTTAATGAAACTATCACAGATCAGGAGTTTGATATATTATGTTTAACAGAAACCTGGATTAAACAGGACGAGTATGTAGCTCTAAATGAAGCTAGTCCTCCTGGATACAGCTACATACACCAGCCTCGGCTAACTGGTAGAGGAGGAGGAGTCGCAGTTATTTATAACGATAATCTTTCTCTCGTACAAAAACACAGTTTTAAATTTAATGCATTTGAAGTTCTCTATAGTAACATAAAGTCAGCTCAGTCGATCCCGCTAATCATCATTTACAGACCCCCAGGGCCGTACTCGGAGTTTCTCTGCAAATTTGCAGATTTCCTCTCAAACCTTGTCGTTTCTGTAGACAAAGCGTTAATTGCTGGAGACTTTAATATTCATTTTGAGAATCCAGAAGACCCTCTGAGAACAGCATTCTTGTCCATACTGGACTCAGTAGGAGTAAATCAATGTGTAGTAGGACCCACTCATAAAGCAGGTCACACTTTAGATTTAATATTATCCTTCGGATTAAGTATAGGAAATATAACCACAATTCCACAGTCTGAAGTTATCTCAGATCACTATCTTGTCTCGATTAAAGCGTGTCATAGTAATAATGTATGCACAGCACCGCGCTACCGCCTTAAACGTACAT
>JAAGKR010011772.1:0-14673 GCA_011419295.1 Clarias macrocephalus
AGCGAGAGCGAGCGAGAGAGAGAGAGAGAGAGAGACAGAGAGAGAGAGAGAGAGAGAGACAGAGAGAGAGAGAGAGAGAGAGACAGAGAGAGAGAGAGACAGAGAGAGACAGAGAGAGAGAGACAGAGAGAGAGACAGAGAGAGAGAGAGACAGAGAGAGAGAGAGCGAGAGCGAGAGAGAGCGAGAGAGAGACAGAGAGAGAGAGAGACTCTTTCGCTTAAAGGCTAATGTGAGCTAATATAAGCTTAATACATTTGATACTTATGTAAATTTTGAAGGGAGAACATTTGCACTTTTACTCAAGTACAAACGTAAATGAAAGATTTCTACTTTTACTTGAGTAATACTTTACTTGTGATACAGTATGTCAACTTTTACTCAAGTACAGGATTTGTGATTTTTTTAAATAAATTTTTTTTGGTGTTATTTTTACAAAACTTTGATTTGTATCCATTTTATAGTTACATTTAATGTTCCGCAAACATTGCGCAATTGCTCTATTACATCATACCCGCTATTAAAAGCAGGTCCTTCACCACTCTTTCTTTTTTCTATCTGTTTAAGTAAATAAAACAATAAAGTAAAAAAAAAAAAAAACGTTATATCTGACCATAACAAAACACTGACACTGGAGACTCCTTCCATTAAAAAAAAGCTCAATGATTGTTTAAAATAAATTATTTCACCAGGTCAGCCATTTTTTCCAGATCAGTCCCTGTAAATTAGTCGTTAACTTTCTTAACAAAAAAAAAAAAAAAAAAAAAATCCCACTAAGGTTTACGGAAGGGCAAAACAATCAAACGTCCGCTTTGAGAAATACAAAAAAACCGAACAATGTATTATTTCAACATGCTACAAACTATACGCTGCTCGCTGTGTGTCTTCACAGGACGTCTAATGGCTTTGTTACGTGCATGATGGACTTCTGCTTTTAGTCCAGAACAGAAAATCTAATCTGGGAAGCTTCGGGGGCTTGGAGCGTGCTCAGATAAACACACATACGCACGTACGCGCCGGCACCCGGGCGCACGTCCGCGCGTCTGATTGGACGCTGTTTATTGTTAGCCTGTGGAGCCTGTGGAGCATGTGTGTGTGCTGCGCTGAGGGCAAACGTGTGAGGCTGGTATTGTTACCCCCTCATGTCATCCCCAGTCCCCTCCAGTCACCCCCTCCTCTCTCTCCAGAGCTTCATTGTCCTTCCTGCTAGCCACATTTGAACTTAATATTCCATGAAATAAGGCGACCATCAAGCGGTTGTAATCGCACGAGGTGAACAGAAGTCGTGAAATGATTCGCACGTCCAGCTCCTCCAGCTTGTCTTATATATTCTTTATGTTCTTTCTATTCGTATATATTTATATTATGTTTCCATCTCTGGGCTTCCTCCTTTATTCTTCCTCCTGCTCGTCTCTCTGAGTGACTAACGCAGGGTCTTTTCACCAATCCCTGACAGCTTTTCAGACCCTTAATAGGCTGTTCATTTCCGAGCTCAGTGTGTTTCCTCTGCCTCGCCTTGTTGTGCAAGCTCACTCGCTTACTCCAGCTTCATTTTTTTTAATATATACACTCCTCTACCTCCCTCACCCGATCTCCTTTGGCTTCACGGTGTCGGGGTGATGCTGAGTGGAAGGTAATGTCAGGTATCTACGGTGTCCTGTCAGAGATACTGCAGTGTCACGGCTAGGCCTGAAACTCTCCTCTTCTTCTTCTCCTTCTCTTTCTTCTCCAACTCATCATGCTTTTCTGTCACCAGACTGAGCTGTACACCAATCTCGAGCAGATGCGGGATCTGACATTGTACGCCGTGCCTCAGTAAATCAGAAAGACAGAGACACAGGATTAAAAGATTTTTAATAAACGTCTGCAGACTGATCTATCTACTAATTATCAACACACACACACACACACACACACACACACACACACACACACACACACACACACACACACACACACACACACACACAACACACACACACACACATGCACACACACACACACACACGCACGCACACACACACACACATTTTTAATGTGTAACATTTCAGAGTTGTACTGTAACAAGCACACAAAATCTCGTAAAATCTCTGTTTCTGTCGTGGCCGTTTGAATCCAACTCGGACAAAACACAGAATTACACACAAATCTTTTTTTTTTTTTTTTTTTTGCAGGATTATTTTTGATATTGATTTTATTCCATAATTTAACTTTTTTTTTTAAAAACAATTATAATTTAAAAAGTCTAACACTTTGGTCTAAATTAAATATCAGTACTAATGGACTTTCTTTCTTTCTTTCTTAAATTATTTATTTATTTACCTATTTATAAATTTTTTTTCACCTTTCCATTCTTACTTCTTCTTCCATTCTTTCTTTTGTTCCTTCTTTCTTCTTTCTTTTTCTTACATTCTTTCCTTCCATCCTTTGTTTCCTTCTTTTTCATTTGTTCTTTGTGTATTCCCTTTCTTTCTTTCTTTCTTAAATTATTTATTTATTGACCTATTTATTTACATTTTCACCTTTCCTTTCTTCCTTCTTTCTTTTCTTCTTCTTTTTCTTTTTCTTTCTTTCTTTCTTTCTTTCTTTTGTTCCTTTCTTCCTTTCCTTCTTTCAATCTGTTGTTTCCTTTTTTTCAGTTGTTCTTTGTGTATTCTCTTTCTTTCCTTCTTTCTTTTTTCCCTTTATGCATTATTTATAATTTATTTATAAATATTTATTCCTTCCTTCCTTCTTCTTTTTTCATTCAGTCTTTCTTTCATTCATTTGCTCCCTTTCTTTCTTTGTTCCTTCCTTCTCTCTTTCTTTCTTCTTTTCTTTCATTCTTTCTCTCTGGGAATATTGCACACTAAACCTCATTGTTTTTTTTAATTGTTTTTTTTATCACTAGTGTTTTAAAGCTTAGCATTTAAGTAAACTGTGGGTTCTCATTTCTTCTCATTTCAGACTGGGGAATCACAAAATAACAAAATCAAGCCCAAACTGATTTAACTAATAATGTTCACAGGACTACTATTGTAACTGTGGATTAAGTGCATGGTGACCAAATACTAAAATTTACACCTAAATGGTTAACGGCACGCTCTTCATAAACCGTTTCACAGTGCTGCACTTCAGTAGCTGGCGATCAGGGCTAACGTAGTTAAACAATAATACTGTGGACATGAAATTATTCTATCTTATCCTACGCAGTGCGTCGGGCTGAGGATGAGGACGTGATGATGTCATGTGATTAAGCTTGTGATTGGCTCACAACGGTGATCGTATTTCAGCCAAATGTATGATACCTATGTAGTGAAATCACATCACGACGTCGTGTGAAATTATGACCCACAGATCACCTTTCTCAAAACTGATCCAGGAACATCTCCAGCAGGTTCCCCCATTGCATCTTTGTGAATCGTGTGCTAAATCTGATCTCGGATCAGGATTTATGCCTGTGAGATGTGCACATGAAAAAGCAGACACGAAGGCAGACTAGCCGTCTCCCCGAGCCATCTGCGCTTAAAAGAGGCTCTCTTCTTTCACTGGTCTGTCTTTACAGGAACTCCTGAACTTGAGCACTGGCGTGTGCTTATCAACTGAATCCATAACGCTTCCCTCTGTGTTCACACACTTCTTTAGAATAGTCTCAAATGCAGTGATATTCAAGTAATTCAAAAAAAATAAAATAATAATAAATATTAACCCCTATTTTCCTACAAAGGTCAAAAATTTAGCTTGAATGGCAAATGCATTAAATGTGTGTTCACAGGCTAAAGAGAGAGGTTTGTCCGTCATCACTCATCCCTGTGTGCTACAGAAATAACAATTAGAACAAATGATCGACTCATTCAATGTGTCCAACGTCCTTTTTTTTGGTCAAATGAGAGAAAATTGCCAGGCTTGAATTAAGAGCGCGGCTTAAGGAAATATAATCAGTGGTCTCAAAATAGCGATTTTTTTTTTTTTTTTTGAAGGGGGAAATTATGACTGTAGTGCTGTTGAAAGCTAATTTTGAAATAATTACACAGGGCCGTTCTCATGACAGTTGGGAATAATTTGGTAATTGGCTTCGGGTTCCATAATTTCATCAAATGATTGTCATTATGTGTGTATAATCATATTTCTGGCGGTCAGATGGCATTGAGGAATGTGGCGAGCCATGTGAGACTGTTTCGATCTCAGTGTTTTTGTGGTTTTTGCTCAGGATCTCAGATTCTACGTTCTGTTACTTCCTTAATGTGTTCGCTGTCAGCACATTTCACCACATGCTACAATGCTAATTCTTTTGCTCCATCACCATCACAGACCCTCCTCCTCCTCCTCCTCCTCCTCCTCCTCACATGAGCTTCATGAGCAGCTGGCCATGGTTCTGTTTTGTATTTCACTTCTGAATGGTTTTATATTCTGGCCATACTTTGATCCAGACCGATGTTTCAGCCATGATAGGCGGCGGTGGGTTTTTACACCGAAGCGCTAAACCTACAATTCTCTAAATCCTCCAACATTCCAATTCATCAACATTCTAATCACCCACCATTCCAATCATCCACCACTTTGATTTTCCAAAATGTAAGTTTTCCAATATTCCAAACGTTCAATGTTCCAATCCTCCAAAACACAACTTCAGCACATTACTCTCCAACAATTCAACTGTCTAATGTTTCAATCCTCCAGCACTCTAATCATCCAAAATGTAAAAAATTGACATTTTCTCAGGGTACTCTGGCTTCCTCCCACGGTCAAAGACATGCAGATTGAGCTAATTGGTGGTCCCAGATTGCGAGTAGTGTGAGAATGAGTGTGTGTGCCTGTGTGTGTGCCCTGTGATGGCTTGGCGCCCTGTCCAGGATGTACTCCACCTCGTGCCCCTAATCTCCTCGGATAGGCACCAGGCTTTCTGTATACTGGATGAAGCGTAAAGACAACGAGACGATGATGATTTCATTGTTCCAATCTTCCAACATTTTAATCCTTCAAGATTTTAAATTGCCAAACATTTAATTTCTCCATTGTTTCAAATCCCCAACACACCAACCCTCCATCATCCAACCCTTCAATCCTTTAACAATCCAATCCTTCAATTCTCCAACGCCCTAATCGTTCACCACAACAATTCTTCAACATTCCAATTATTTAATGCTTCAACACTGTGCGCATCCTCTAATACTCTAATCTTCTAGTTCTCTAATACTTTGCTTCTCCAACACTACAACTCAACAATCAATTCCTGTAACACTTCAGTATTCACCACACAACTATTCCATCATAAAAAATTTCCAACGCTCAAACACTCCAATACTTATTCATTCCAATGATTTATTTCTCCAAAACGTTTTATCTTCCAACACTCTTCAAATCTCCACCAACACAATTTTCCAATCAGTCACTACACCATAACTACATCATTCCAATTATTGTATTCTTTACTAATTGTATAACAACCTAATCGTCTGGCACCTCACTCATTTAATACACAAAGACTCCAACAGTTAACGTCTCTACATCTAAATAGCCCTATCACGAACATAACACATACAGTAAACTGTACCAATTTAATACCAATTTTCTCACACTTCAAACCTTCATCATTCCAACACATCATCCAGTCAAACACTACAATCTTCAATGCTCTAATTCTATACTACGTACATCAACACTTCGTCCTTCCAACACTCCAGTCCTTCAATTGTGTAACATACAAACACTCCAAATATCTCATTCTGCCTCACACCCATCATCCACTACCTCAAAACCACAACACTCCAACACTCTAATCCTTCACTACCTCTATCTTCCAACACACGACCCTCCAACAGTTCAGTTATTCCCTACACCAGTACTGTAATACAATCCTCTCTCCAACAGTGCAACACTCTAATCCTCCAGCACTTCAAACCTCAAATCCTGCAATGCTTCAATCCTCCAATCCGTAAGTCATCCAACACTGCAATCCTTCAACATTTCCCCACTTTCACTGGCTGTTGTCCTGCTGATGTGGGTCCCAGTAGCGTGAGAACGAGCCACTTTTCCTTAAACCGTTACGGTGTATCAGGAAATCAACACCATGTGCCAGGTGCAGGTGTGCATTCTTCCAAACAGCCAGATGTTCAAAGCCACTGGCTGGATTATTATTATTATTATTATTATTATTATTATTATTATTATTATTATTATTATTACTAATACTTCTATTTGTTATTTGTTATGCATTTTTAAAGGTTACTATGCATTATGGATAAAAATTAAAAACATCACGGAATCTTCAGAATTGTAGAAATCGAGGAAGAAAAAAAACAAAGCAGCATGCATGTCTGTGTGTGTGTATATGTGTGTGTGTGTGTGTGTGTGTGTGTGTGTGTGTGTGTGTGTGTGTGTGTGTGTGTGTGTGCGTGCGGGTGTGTATGTGTGTATGCTGATTTATAGTAGGGCCAGAGTGCGGGGCCCTGAAGGTGCACATGCAGTGCTTCAAACAGAGATTGCCGGTGGCCTGTGGTGTGATCGTTGACCCAAAGGTGAGGCGCTTAGTGATTTATCTCTCCCACTATCGCCTCATCTTCTCCTGTGCCATGGATCAGGCTGCTGCCGCGGGGCCGGCGGATGGGACGGCCTTTAAACCCATGACTGCACCCAAAACCTGCACGCTCGCCGCTTTGTGCAAACTTTTAACAGCTCAAGGCTTTTGTAGTGCAGATACACAAACAGAAGCCTTTGACTCACATCAGAACACAGAGCTGGAGTCAAAAGTCATCGGCATCATCACCGCGCCGCTACGAGCCGAGCAGTGCATGACTTTACTTTACACGTGTAATCTGATGTATGACATTAATTTAACTTTGATTTGTTTTCTATAACAGCCGCTCTGGCAGTAGTAGTAGTAGTGCAGGATCATATTAACGCGCTCCTTCTAAATCCTGCAGCAGATCCTCCACTGATAAGGAAAACACAAGTTATAAGCTATGAACTGCATAAAGTTATAAACTATATTACGTTTATTTAATAACCTTTAAGAAAGCAAGCAAAAAAGAAACAAAGTCTGTTGAGAGAAGGTCTGTTTATAGCTCCTATAACAATCAGCATCTGGAACTGTTGCACACAATAATAAATGTAACTCAGTCACTCACTCATCGTCTACACCACTTTATCCTGTAAACAGGGTCGCAGGGGGCCTGGATCCTATCCCAGGGGACTTAGGCCACGAGGCGGGGTACACCCTGGACAGGGTGCCAATCCACTGCAGGGCACACACACATACACCAGTCACTCACCAGGGGCGGATCTAGAAATGTATTCATGGGGTGGCAAGGGGGTGGCATTAAAATTAAGAGGGGTGGCAACACTGAAGCATGGTTTTTGTGGATTTATGGAACGCTATTCTTATTCAGTGAATACACTAGGGTGCATATTTTTACATTGTCCTATAAAAATGAAATAAAAGCTGATGTGTAATTGACTTGAACCTGATATCTGGATTGGAACATCAGATAAATTTAAAAAACTTTTATTTTTAGAAAACACTAGGACACTAGTGCTGGGGTGGCAAATGAGGTGGCAAATGTTTTTTTTATTAGGGTGGCAATAGCCACCCCGTGCCACCCCGGTAGATCCGCCCCTGTCATTCAAACAGTACGGGCAATTTGGGAACGCCAATTAGCCTAATCTGCATGTCTTTGGACTGTGGGAGAAAACCAGAGTACTCTGAGGAAACCCACCAAGCACAGGGAGAGCATGCAAACTCCATGCACACAGAGACAAGGTGGGAATCGAACCTTCGACCCTGTCGGTGCAAGGCGCAGTGCTAACAACTAAGCCACTGTGCCGCCAAGACTCCTTTCAAATAATCTGCTTAGTGAAACCTTCATCATGTCAGTGATTAAATATACATTTACCAACCTTATATGTAACTATAAATAGAAAAAAAGGTATAATGTAAAATAGATATTTTTTTAATAATGCATCTTGTAATTGTCAGTAATTTGCTGTGGTGTACAAGGAATAAAACAAAACACTCAACAATGCACTGTTATAGGAAAATAACCACCACGTGAGACTTCATCACACCAGTGCGTCGTTGAGAAACACCGAGTGTTTTATTCCTTACATTTTCTCTCTCGGAGCCCCTGAGCTGTCTGAAGCCGAGTTCGCCTAATGAGGGACTGTCTTCTCAGCCGAGTGGATTCAGTGCCAAGCTGCAGAATCAGCCCAACAGCTTCATCTGTCCAGTGTGTGTGTGTGTGTGTGTGTGTGTGTGTGTGTGTGAGAGAGAGAGAGAGAGAGAGCGCAGGCATCTGTGTGTATGCCATGTGTGCAGAGCGTGCTTCCTTTCCTAACATATTTCACCACTCGGGACTGCTCCTGACATCCCCCATGCCCCGGGATTCTTCCAGAGCAGATTTAGAGTGATTTTCAGTGCAATTATACCTGCCACTTCTGACCGTTAGAGTTGCCCTCGTCAATGCTCATGTCTTCATGCCGAGGAGGCAGGCGGGCATGCAGGATTCTCCCTGGGTCTAGGCACGAAGAGCGTTGCCCAACCTTAGACTCTCTTGTGCCGAACCAGGACCTCCGGTCACACCCAAAATCTGACTAACTTGCAGTCAGTGTAGACTGATAATGATCTCTTAGGCCTGCTTTTATCTTACGCATGTCTGTGTATATATACATGTTCTCTCATGTGATTATATTATGAGGTAATACAAGTTTCACCATAAAAAGTGCTGTGTAACTGAACTGGTGAGGTGAATTATAGGCCTTGTTCCTTTCCCGTGTTTAATCAATGCCCTTGTCCCTCTTTCATGAGTATAGAAATCTGCATTCAGTTCCTTGCTTTTCTTGTGCATGCTTATAGAAGTGTAAAAGGTCAGGCTAAGCCACGGCCAAAGGGGCAACACATTCTCAAAGTGTTCTCCCTGAATCTCTGACCTCTGACCCTTCGACTCTGTCAACAATCCTGAACTCGTTCTCAAGCCATATTGTACGCATCACACTATACATCAATTTAACATACATCTCCAGCCATTAAAAAAAAAAAAAAAAAAAAAAACGTGCATCCTCTCTCCATTTGTGCATCTCTGTGAGCTAATGATAATGATGCTTTTTCTGCTGCAAAGGATTCTGGGAAGCTGTGGGAAATCACACATGACCATAGAGCTGTTGACTACAGTTCGCAAGGTCCCAGGTTCAACCCAACAAGCTGCCCCTTGAGCAAGGTCCATAACCCTAAACTGCGCAGACGTATGATGTATATATATATATACAGAGAGAGAGAGAGAGAGAGAGAGAGAGAGAGAGAGAGAGAGTAATGCCTCACATACTGCAGCCTTAAAGATGCTCTATAACTAATTGAATGACATAATATCATATTAAAGACTTAATTACAATATGATTACAATCTCATATTGTAATTAAAGATTAATTTAAAAAATGCACAAACACACACACACATAGGTTATTGAATGTTATTGAAGTTTAATAATAAAACTAAAAACACGGTTAATAATACATTTAATTTTCGTGCCAGATTCCCTATTACACTACAATTATGAGATTCTAATGTTTACAAACTTTTTAGGATCATTAATGAACATTACACTTGCTTTATTATCTCCTCTTCACTCCTCGCCTATACCGCTTTATCCTGTGTACAGGGTTGCGGTGCTGGAGCTTATCCCAGGAGACTCCCAGAGCATGAGGCAGGGTGCACCCTGAACCATTCACGCTACAGGCATTTTGGGAACGACAATGAACCTAATCTGCATGTCTTTGGAATTTGGGAAGAAAACCAGAGTACCTGAAGGAAACCCACCAAGCTTGGGGAGAACATGCAACCTCCATGCACACAGACCTAATCCGAGAACCCAGACGTGTAAGATGACAGGGCTGATCACTACGCCACCACGCCACCTATTATTATTGTTATTATTATTTGCAGGTGACGCTTATGTTGGACGCACATGATGTTTACACACAACGATCAGTCATAACATTAACACATTAACATTGATTATTAATTATATACCAGTGAACTGGGGACAGGATCATGGGTCCCCAGGGCTCACCCACGCCTGGAGGGTCCAAAGGCCAGTTTGTCTTGTCTGATCCCACAGAAAAGCCAATGATGCACAAATCATGAAAAAAGTCAATGCTGGCTACGATAGAAAGGCACCAGAACTCCCAGTGCACCAAAGCCCATCACACATGGGGCCCAGCAGACAAAGAGACCCAGTCTGCTGATCACGACTTCCAAACTCCCCAAATCCCAATCCGACTAAGCACCTGCACCGGACAAACAAGTCCAATCCACAGAGGCCCACAAACCACAGTATCCAAAGAATCTGCTGCTGACATCCTGGTGCAAGACACCACAGCACACCTCAGAGGTCTTGTGGAGTCATTCAACAAGTGGCCAGAACTGCCCGGTGGCACGAGGAGAACCTACACAATACTGGGCTTAATGTGTTTGCGCTGTAATGTTCCGGCTGGTTTACGTGCAAAATCAAGGAATTACGTCCAGCATTACAAAGTTGTAACTCCACAGAATGTCACAATGCCTGCAAATATGGCCGTCGTCACATTCACAATCACAATCACAAACGCCTGCTCATAATTACTGAGACATCATTTAAGGACTCATCACTACCCTGGCTACCAGTGCTTATCAAGCTTTTTATCATTTTCGATCCTTTTGTGACCTGATCTGGTTTGTTTCTGGCTTGCTGGTTCATTCATTTCATTTATTCAGTTAACCGCCTCGCTGGTGCATGCTTCCTGTTTATGATTTGGATCTGAGCTCAGGCCTTATCCATTAAGCTTTCTGACCCTGTACTTATGTCTGTTCCTGATACCTGACACAACCTTTACAAATATGACCTTGCAGTACGCCTCCATGTTTCCATCTTTCAGAGTCAATGCAATGGGACATGTCTAGATTGAGTTTCAAGTTTGTTAGTTCAAGTCAGTTACAAATACAATATAATTCAGCATTAGAGGAGAGTGTCCACCCTTTCCTTCTTCCTTTAGTAGGGGGCTAATATTAATGGAAACGAGACATAGGGAGGCACATAAGAGAAACGGCATTGTTAATATTCTCAAGTGTTCCTGCTGTCACTGGGACGGTCGAGGTTGCAGTCATTCCTTTAAGGGGCTCATCGCTCATCTTGTGATTAGCGTCAGCGTCTGGCCCGGCCTTCAGGATCCCTCTAATTGATGTAATGGATTTGTCAACAGGAAGTGACCTCAGCTGGCCCTGCCTAGTAACTATGGCCGTACGTTTTCTTACGTTTTCTTCAGCTGCTCAATGATGGTGAAAGCAGCAGCAGCCAGAACCCTGTTTACTGAGATACTGGAAAGGAACTACGGCTTCCTGCATGCACAATCTGCATCGGTTTTAAAGCACACACACACACACACACACACACACACACACACACACACACACACACACACACACACACGTTGTGTAGTCAACGTGGTGGTATAAATAAAACTCATGAACAGTTGGTCTATACGCGCTTGTGAGTTTCTTCAAGATTAAACCAAGCAGTTTGTATATGAGTTGCCCTTTGGTGTAGGAACACTGTAATAAACGTTTTGGATTGTCTCTGATGTACTGTTCGCTAATCGAACGGCCCACGCCTGCCCTACACGTGTATCACATTCTATTAAAAAGGATGTTCTCACTCTTGCAATTGTGTTCTCCCATTCCATGTCTGTAACAGATTGACTGACGTTCCACGCAGGCTCTATTCCCACCTCACACCCAGAGCTTGTGGAATAACCTCTGACTCCACCCTGACGCCATGATAAAGTGCTTATTAACGGGTATAAGCCCTAAACTCCACCCCATATCGTAATTCTGACTTTGGTAACTGAGTTACCTGTGCAAACGTCCGCAATGATTTTGATGGGTTTCCTCTGCTGCGGAGGATAAGTTCATCCGAGTCACCAGCCTCAGAAATCGCAGGTTAACAGCAGCTCAGATCAGAGAGCAGGTCAATGGCACACAGAGTTCTAGCAGCAGACACGTCTCTAGAACAACTGTTAAGAGGAGACTGTGTGAATCAGGCCTTCATGGTAGAAGATCTGCTAGGAAACCACTGCTAAGGACAGGCAACAAGCAGAAGAGACGCGTTTGGGCTAAAGAACACAATAAAGAACACAAGAAAGAAAACTCGCTGAATGAGAAGGGGTGTACAAACTTTTGCTCTGTACTGTGTGTGCAAGTGTGTATGAGTTATGCAGAAAACCTTGTGGTCATTCAGGTGTCCTAATGGCAGCTGATTCTAACCTGTGTGCTGCCTTTCAAGACATTTTGAAGACATCATGTTTAAGATCCCCAAAAGATCTGGATGCTAGAAAAAAAAAAAAAAAAAAAAACGAGAGTGACCTTCACACGTTATGACGACATATTCGGCTGATGTCACAGTGATTGGGCCCTAAATGTGGGAATGAGTTTGAAAAACGTGAGGAAATGTCCATGTCACAGTCATCAGAAAAAGAAGAAGAGGAGGAAGACTGTGTTCTCTGTGTCTCCTTATTCTTAGCTTAGGTCACATGATGCTTTCATTCCCTCTCTCTCTCTCTCTCCCTCTCTCTCTCTCTCTCTCTCTCATATGGACCGAAAAGTCGCACCCTTTAGGAAAACCTGGTTGGCATTTTCTCCAAATCTCCCATGTCTCTCTTGGCATCCAGAGCATCCAGAGTGTAGATAGATGCACAACTGCATCCTCTGAGCTGAATGTCATGTTTTAGCATCAAAGGTTATGATTACGATGAACTGGGATCAGGTATGTAAGCGAACCCCCACCTCCGTCATCTCCCTGCCGCGCGTTTCCTCCCCTCCCAGACCTGTCACACTTCACAAATCGGTTCGGCTTTGATTCTCCGTCACTATTTATTCAGATGTTTCGCGTGATTATTACAGCAGCAGCTCATAATGAATTCTGATAAATTAATGGCTTCATTGTCCCGCCGTCATCGCCCGTCTTTGATCAGCGTGCCAATTACTGGAGGTAATTTTCTCTCCCTTCTGCTCTCTCTTAAGGACGGCACACAAAGAGTTGACATCGGCATGACAGATTCTTTTTCCCCCTTAAAAAAAAAAAAAAAAACATTGCTCTATTTTATTATTTTTTTTGTTTCATCATTACACTGAAAATCCTCATTGTCTTGCATCGTTCCCTTGTTTAAGGCGCGGAGGGAAAAAAAAATTTCTGTTGACTCAATCGGAGGGAGATGTCATCTTAAACCTGAATAGAAGCGTTTTGAGTCTGTTTATGAGAAATGACAGAAGAGAGAAAAGGGCACGTCTTTATTTAAGCGGATGTGAACATGCATGTGTGTGCTTTTCTTCTAACTAATGTCTAACATAAATTAAAAAAAAAATAATAATAATAATAACAACAAAAAATTGCAGAGGCCCGTGTGCAGAAGAGTTGAGTTGTTAATATTTATTTATTTTTTAATTAAAAATATATGAGATGCTTTTTGCAAGTAAAAAGTTCATGGTAGGTTTTTATTCACATGTGAAAGAAAATGGCAGAGTGTTTGTCGTGTGTGTGTGTGTGGGAAGTGTATTAATAAACAGAAAACAACACATTAAGGAGACATGACATGAAGATTGCTGTGCCCCGCCTCCCCGTGTGCTCTGAGTGCACTCTTCTCCCCGAAGTGCTTCCTGAGACATCAACACACCGAACTTCACCCCTGAGTGAAGAGGAGCGTCGGTGCCGGACGACCTCTCGCCGTCACAGTTAGCTCAGTCTTGTGGAAGCTTCCAGTGTGTGTGTGTGTGTGTGTGTGTGTGTGTATAAACCCATTTCTGAGAGTGGCTGGTAATTAGGCCTCTCTTCTTCTCCATCATCTTCATCTCCTCCATCCTCCCTGCGTCGATCGGAGGACATGGGGATGGGCAGTGACTGGAGGTTGTGCAGTGACCTGTGCGCATCAAAGTATCCCGTCTTTATCGGGTTGTCTCCTGTCCACGCTAATGGCCGCGGGGAGGACGACTCCAGCGTTCACCTGACCAGCGCTAACAAAGCCGGCCTCTGGAGCCGACAGGCGGAACGGAAATCGCATTAACCTACCCTAAACCATAACGCACAAACAAACACACGCACACACTCACACTCACACACTCTCTGTTTTTTCTTTCCTCTCACTTGGTTTGTCGTCTCAGGATCAGCAATAGGTGCGTTGTTGTTTATCGTCCATCTTGAGGTGTGGCACATCATAAAATTCCAATTCGGATAACTGACTAACATGGAGATAAGATGACGATATCACGATGCAGGGTTTTAATTAAGCAAAAGACAAAGAAAAAAAACAAGAAATCATACACTGCAGGTGTCAAACTGACAGCGCTGGGGTTCGAATCCCTGACATTCCGATTAGTGACCCAGAGCTTTAATTACTTGAACCATCACCGCCTTTAGGTGTGTTCCAACCAACCACCAGCTGTGTTTGTTTTACCCATTTGCCCCTTCATGGATTAACCAGAGTTTAGGGGACGTTAGCTCCTGCCAAGGTGGCGACGACCAGACCTCCAACAGCAGAGCTCTAAAACTGCTCTTCAGAAGACCTATGGGTGACATCACAGAGGGTTTGTCAAGCTCTTTTTATACAGTCTATGTACATCAAACAAGCTTGGTTTCCCCTTGCAGTCTGGAGCCTCTCCAGAGGATGGGGGGGGGGGG
>JAAGKR010011773.1:0-11872 GCA_011419295.1 Clarias macrocephalus
CTGTGCCTGTTTTTCTCCTCACATAGTGTTGGGTGTTTTTTCCTAACAGTAGTGCTGGGGAACATCCAAGTGCTCTTTTGCAAACTTCAAACGTGCTGCAATATTTTTCTAGTCTAGTCTTTCCCTGTCTCTAGTCTCATTTCTGAGTCTCATCTCGTCTCTGAGTCTCTTGTCTCTAGTCTCATCTCGGGTCTTGTCTCTGTTTAGTTTCAGCTCCATGTCTCTTGGTGTTTCGCTCAGGAGAGTCTGTGTTTCCATCGAATTTGAGTTCTTTGTTTAAGTTTCTTTGCTTGTTTTGTTTCTTGTTCATGTTTGGTTTTATTTTGTTATTAAAAGATTCTTTTGTTTAAAACAACCCTCTGAATCTATGCCTGCCCTTCTTAGCCCATGGCAACATCAGCCTGCAATACCACATAGGTTGTGACAGTAATATATTAATACAATATATTATTCAGTATATTGTGAATATATTTAGATCAGAACACTAAATCATTCAATATATTGACAGTTCATATATAGAGAGAAATATATTATCTTTGCGTAAGGGAAGCCTGACGTTAGTCATAAAGTAATTAACTTCCACATGTTTGCAGGAGCAGATATGGGAAATGCTAATGTGGGTGTTAGCTTCTTTCTAACAAATGTCAGGAGCTGCCAGCTACTGTGTGTTCTTCAACATGCTCCATTCAGGTTGTAATCCTCAAAATGTCTCTGCAGGCTCTGTCTAAAAGCTAGCCCTGTCCAAGAGATACATCATCAACCATAACATTAAATCCACATTAAAAAGGAAAATCTTACTTGTTTATTAGCAAGTGTCATGCTTTAGATACATTTTACTTGCAATTTGTTACATGTTTGTTTGGTCTTTACATTTTCAAGCAAACCAGTCTCATAAAAAAAACAAAAACAATCACGTCTAATTAAATCTAAAACATTTTTT
This sequence comes from Clarias macrocephalus, assembly GCA_011419295.1. Classification (NCBI taxonomy): domain Eukaryota; kingdom Metazoa; phylum Chordata; class Actinopteri; order Siluriformes; family Clariidae; genus Clarias; species Clarias macrocephalus. Next base: position 941 of record JAAGKR010011773.1, read on the forward strand.
GTTATTATTTTCTCTTTAAATCAACATTTACTCCATTCTAATTTAAATTTCTATTTTATTCTTAATTTAAAAGCAACCAGGCTCGTTGGAAAAACAATGAGGGCAAGAACCCCAACTCTCGACACAGAGAGCCAGAACAGCACCTCCATCTGATCAGTACCTGTATGGAAAAACAAAATATTAAAAATAAACTAGAGGTAAATTTTTGGAAGAAAATGTGAGTGGTGCTTGCTGTTGCAAAACTCTGGCCTTTTATAATATAAGTCTACAGGATCAGTTAGTGATGGCAAAATGAAGCTTCTTGAAGCTCTGAAGCCTTCCAGCCAGTTGATTCACAAAAGGCTTTATTTGCACACAAACCCCTCAACTGGTCAAAGAATGTAAGACGTTATTTTATCAGTACTGTATGTGATCCTGTCAAAGCTGTCTTGCCCTAGGTTGAGCATGGGAATAATACATGCTTTTCATTATACTATGCATTATTCTATTGTGAGTACAAGATAATAGGCCATATAAACCATCTGTTGTTGACAAGCACCATCAATTAATGTGCTTGTGATTTTTTTTTGTATATAGTGTTTACAAGATTGTAAATGTTACTAAAAAGATAAAATAATAATAATAATAATAACAATAATAATAATAATAATTATTATTATTATTATTATTATTATTATTATTATTATTATTATTATATTAAAAAATATATAGTTGCAAGCAATGATGACGGGCCCAAGCACCCTGTGCCATCGCCACCCCGCGCGCACCGCACAACCTGCACACATCACACACTATACAGGGCTAATGCCAGTGATTCTTCATACACTGTATTTATTTATTTATTTATTTATTTTGCACAGATATTTACAAAACAAGACAATATATGATGAAAGCCCCGAAACAGCTTGGTCGTTTGAGTAAAATGATCCCACCCCCATGTTAGCGTGTTGGTAGCATGATGTTAATATGATTAGCATGTTGCTAGCATTATGATAACTACGGTACATATATTTGCATGACACTAACATGATGCTATCAAGATTATGATGTTGCTAGCATGACTCCAATGTGATTAGCATGTTGCTTGCATGATGCCAACACAAATTTAACCTGTTTTAGCCCTGTGTTCTGATGCAGAAATCAATGTCTTGAATAATGGTTGCTAGGATACTCTGTTTTGTTGCTAGGGAGTGGCTTGGCACCTACTAATGAAGAAATCAAAAGCTTCCGTTGACTATGAATGATATAAACCAATCTCCATTTCGCTATGATATTCTTTTGTGAAGTTAATTCCTGAATAAGCCGCAAGATGTGACACCTCTTTCACGGGTCTACAAAAAATGTTACAGGACTAGTTACACACAAAATTTTGTATGGAAGGAGGATAAAACAAAAAGAAAAGCCAAATAAGCCTGCAGGAGCACCGCTAATAAATAGCAATACATGCTGAAACGTGTGATTAGAGTACTCCAGTGGAAAAGAAAGCCTTAACAAGTTTTCTTGAGTTATTGAAAACTAAATTTTTTTATCCATGGCAAATTTTGTTATAGAAAGTGAAAGGAAGTATATTTGATTACAACTCTTACCTTTTCCATCACTGCTGTTTGAACCCTGGTGTGTAACAGAGTGTGTGTTGTTGTTAAGTGTTCCAGGTGTAGGACAGAGTTTCATCTCTTCACCTTTACAAATAAATTGGAAAAGCAGCAAATAAACAGAAATTATACTAAATATGAATAATGTGAAATATTCAACATTTAATGCACATGTAGACATAATTTTGGTTAAAGTGTTGATCTGGAATTAGCAGGTTATCAGAGTAAAACTGTTTACCTTCAAACTGCAGATGTGTTCCAGATGTGAACTTTAGTGTACTTCCGTCCAGCTCTCCACAGAAATATTCTCCTCCATCATCTTCTCTTATTTCTTTAATGTTGAGATCAAATTTCTGGTCATTTACAGTAAAACTGAAGCGTCTAGCATTAAATCCCTCAGCAAATATGTAGCCCTGAGCGCTACGGTAATGCTTTGCAAAAAACTGAGGCATTTTTCCAAACATTTGTCTGTACCAAACTATATTAGTTTTGTTTTTGAACCCGGTACACTCCATAGTTACATCATCTCCACGTTTTACTGTTTTCATCTGAAGCCCCTTGCTATCAGAAGTGCTTCCTATGAAACAATTTTTTTTTAATATTAAATGTTTAATGATGTCACTAATTATGGCAATATGAAAAATTACTATTTTAGATTAAAAAATGTTAGAAAAATGTTCCTCACCAGTTGTGCAGAGACAAAGCAGAGAGTAAAGAGCCACAAAGAGTGTGATCATCGTTCCTGTTTAGACAAAGTGATAGTGAGGTAATGAACTTGTGTGTTCAGTAGAAAACCAGGTCCAGACTCACGCCTGATTGGATGTTTTGAAGCTGTGGACTGATTTGATTGGTCCATTAGCTGTAATGAGATGTGAAGCTCACAGTGAATTCTTGTCTATTCTGTTGCTGTGATGAGTCACATGACTTTACAGATATGATCTACTGGAGCTCTATCAGTCCTGTGTGCTGGAACCTCTCTGATAGAAGAAGTTTAATTAAGTGCTTTTAGGTCAGCAGATCTAACAACCACAAACAGGAATAATGTAGTCAAGTGAAGTAGTCAAGTAGGCTTTTATTGTCATGTCAACCATATACAGTTCAGTACACAGTGAAATGAAACAACGTTCATCCAGGACCAAGGTGCTACATACATGCAACAACATAAATTAACAACACAACATAAATTAACAACACACTTTACTGGAACCAGCTAGCTAACTAAGGGATCTAATCATCTGGCTCAGATATGACAGTTTTACATTTTTAAGTTAGTTTTTTAAGGTTATCCACTTCTATACAAAAAATACACAATAGACTACAAAGTGCAAGTGCAAATGTTCAAACAAAGAGCTACATGACAAACACAACAATGTAACACATTACAGTACTTTTTTCTGTGATGACGTATGAGTTGAGGTAGTGGGAAGAGCAGCAGTAATTAAGATGGTTGTAGATCAGTGTGATTGTGCATGTGTGTGTTCATCAGTTCAGTCCAGGTGTTATTTACTTTGTCTGAATGATATGCAAATAGCAGATCAGGTAGGTGGGTATGAACAAATTAAGATGGTTGTAGATCAGTGTGATTGTGCATGTGTGTGTTCATCAGTTCAGTCCAGGTGTTATTTACTTCGTCTGAATGATTTGTGTGTGTGTGTGTGTGTGTGTGTGTGTGTGTGTGTGTGTGTGTGTGTGTGTGTGTGTGTGTGTGTGTGTATGTTTATCAGTCCAGTCCCTTTGTGTTTAGGAGACGGACGGCTTGTGGGTAAAAACTGTTACATAATCTAGATGTGAGCAGGAGGGTGAAGAGTGAGTGTGAGGGGTGTGTTGCCAGTCAGCCACAATGCTGGTGGCTTTGCGGGAGAAACATGTGATGTATATGTCTTCGATAGAGGGAAGAGAGACCACGACGATCTTCTTAGCTGTCCTCACTATCCAATGTAGGGTCTTGCGGTCTGATATGGTACAATTCCCAAACCAGACAGTGATGCAGATGCTCAGGATTGGTGGTGGGAGCTGGGCCTTTCTCAGCCTTTTCAAGAAGAAAAGACGTTGTTGGGCTTTCCTATGCAGAGTTTGTGTTGAGGGACAAGGTGAGATTCTCCTCCAGATGGACACCCAGGAATTTTGTGCTCTTGACGATCTCCACAGAAGAGCCGTCGATGCTGAGCGGAGAGTGATCGCTCCGTGTCCTCCTGAAGTCAACAACCATCTCTTTTGTCTTATCGATGTTTAGAGACAGGTTGTTGTCTTTACACTGTCTTGACGAGCTGCTCGAAGCACTTCATGATGATGGGTGTGAGTGCAACACGGCGATAGTCATTGAGACAGGACTTCTTCAGCTTGGGGACGATAGTGGTAGACTTGAAGCATGTGGGAACGATGACGCTGCTCAGAGAGAGGTGGAAGATGTCGGTGAGACCATCTGCCAGCTGTTCTGCACATTCTCTGAGCACTCTGCCTGGGATGTTGTCCGGTCCAGCAGCTTTACGTGAGTTGACTTTGCATAGAGTTTTCCCTCACATCAGCTGTAGTGAGACACAGCACCTGGTCGTTCAGAGGAGGGGTGTCATCGGCAAACTTGATGATATGATTGGAGCTGTGTGTCGCTACACAATCATGAGTCAGCAGCGTGAACAGCAGGGAACTGAGCACACAGCCCTGGGGTGCCCCAGTGCTCAGTGTGGTGGTGCTGGAGGTATCTCCCGATCCGCACTGCCTGAGATCTTTTGGTCAGAAAGTCCAGGATCCAGTTACAGTTACTCTAGGGAGGTGTTCAGGCCCAACAAGCTCAGCTTCCGGATTAGGTGTTGGGGGATGATTGTATTGAATGCTGAACTGAAATCTATGTACAGCATTCTGACGCAAGTGTCCTTCTTTTCGAGATGTGTCAGTGCCAGCTGGAGTGTGGTGAAGATGGCGTCGTCCGTCGAACAGTTTGGACGATACGCAAACTGCAGGGAGTCCAGTGAGGCGGGCAACCAGGTCTTGATGTGTCTCATGACGAGCCGCTCGAAGCACTTCATGATGATGGGTGTGAGTGCCACAGGGCGGTAGTCATTGAGACAGGACACAGAAGACGACTTCTGCACGGGGACGAATCCTGCAATCCTGTAATGTGGTGGAGGGGCGCTGTACAGTTTCAGTACAAACTTTTCACTAAGCATTTGTCTAAAGTAGAAATTTAGAAATAAGGTAGGCTTTACAGTAACACTCAGACCTTGTTTGAGGTAGTGGATCTTTACTGATGAATAAAAACAGACGTTGCTACCTCATTTACAGGTATTCCTGATGACATGCTGCTTGAGTGCTGGAACCAAGTAAAAAGAAAAAATAAATTAATAAAAGGATGAGCCTCCCTCCCTGATGAAAATAGATATGTGATTTATATAATTGACCCTGAAAGTGACCCATGGCTCAGGATTAATTCCTCTGTGTGAAAACAAACATGTGATTATAAGCCCCGCCCCCCAAAAAGACTAAAAGCAGTCATGAGAGTGACACTCTTAACACATGTGTAGAAGTGTTAGTGACTGCAGCAGCATCTCTCACATCATGCAGTTGTTTCAGTTGAACAGAAATAACATTGTGGTTTCTGAGTGTCTGAGACTGAGTGTTTAATCAGCAGCTCACACTGACTTATTTTGGGTCATTTCAACAGTCTGAATGTCTTTATGTTAGAATCTCAGACTAAAACACAAAAGAGCTGGAGTTCATTAATAAAAATGACTCTAAAAATATCATGTATAATGTTGAGATCACTATTCAAACTGTACTAGAGACTGTGATCCATCTGTGTGAGGCCTGTTATCCACCCTAAAGGACACAACAACAGAGAAAGAGTATAATGTCACACATGTTGGTAGATAATTTTTAAAAAAATAATTAATCTGTATAAAACATATTCAATTATTTTATATAAAGCATTTAGACAAAGTGCTGCTGCAGTCTATTGAGTCCGGCAGCTTCACCTCCTTTGATGTGGTAAAAACCTTATTGTCCTCACACTGCTGTTTGGTTTGAGACGTTTGTCGTCTAGTTTCCATCTCACACCAGAGAGTGTGTGTCAGAAAACAGCACTGTGGTTTAAACAAACCAATCAGATTTTTCCCCTACCGCAGCAAAAATACCAGTGTGGGCCCAGCGCGGGTTCACTACATGCAATAACGTGCAAATTTTCACCTTATGAACCAATATTTTAGCTGGTATTTACTTTTCCATGCAAATCAATTTCCGGTAGCCAAGCAAAACTTTGTTTGCATCAGTGTCTACAAAACAGCAACTGCAGTGCACAAAATATGATTACTTACCACAATGTCATCTGCAAACATCATACTCCATGGAGACTCCTGTCTAACCTCATCTGTCATCCTGTCCATTTCCATTGCAAATAAGAAGGGGCTCAGACCCGATCCTTGATCCAGACCCACGTCCACCTTGAACTCTTCTGTCACACCTGCAGCACAGGTCACCACTGTCAGACATGTCCTTCAACACTCTAACATACTTCTCCGCCACTCCAGACATCCTCACACAATACCACAGCTCCTCTCTCGGCAACTTTTCATACTTTCTCATGCTTTCTCTAAATCTACAGACACAATGCAACTCCCTATTACCTTCTCTGTACTTCCCCATCAACATCCTCAAAGCAAATACTGCATCTGTTGTACTTTTCTAGGCGTGAAACAATATTGCTGTTCACAAATGCTCACCTCTGCCCTTAACCAAGCTTAGCTTCATTGTATGGCTCGTCAGCTTTATTCCTCTGTATTCGCCACAGCTCTGCACATCTCACTTGCTCTTAAAAATTTGCCACCAATACACTTCCTGTCCATTCCTCTGGGATCCACTCACTCTCCAAGATCTTGGTAACAGACTAGTCAGAAACTCTACTGCTGCCTCTCCTAAGCACTTCCATACAACCGGTATGTTATCAGGACCAACTGCCTTACCCTTGTTTGCGTGTGTGTGTGATGCTAAAGTAAGAGAGGAATGAGCCCCTCCCCTCTCCTTCTTCTTGTCTTACACAGTAACCCGTCCCCCTCTCTTATTTGAGTTTCACACACGCGCGCACACACAACGGAAAAATAAACAAGAAATCTCTCTAATGACACTCGGATGAGCGCAGACTAGCGGAATCACTGCTATAAAGTAAAAATAAAACAAATTAACCTGCACTTTACATTTGAAAAGAATCGTGTATGTGTGTATGTGTGAGTGTTTGTAGGCGAGAGGAAGGAGGGGTGTGTGTGTGAAGGGGCACAGGGTCCAATGATTTTTAAATGAACTTTAAAGATTTAAAAAAAAAAAAAAAAACTTCTCTGCACATTGCTGACATCTGCACAGTGCTTTTTACAATACTTGTAAAAATATTAATTGTTAGGTTTTGTCATAATGTAAATGTGATTATGCAATTATTTGTTAATGACTTTCAGTCCTTTGCGGTTTACAAATGTCAAATATAATAAATTAAAGCATATTTAGCTCAGACAATCTCAGTCCCAGAATTGGATTCCAAAACCGTGTTCTATTCAAAACACATGAATTGTTATTTTGCAAATAGACCCATATCGAATCAAATTAGTGAGTGACATTTAAGATTAAGAACTATTTATTTATTTATTTATTTATTTATTTTTATAAATGAAACTAAAAATACATGTATGACAATGTTAATAATTAGTCAAAGATCCAGGTTCATGTTTATAAACCTCTACACAATAATAGAGACTGATAAGTGAGTTAGATCAACAATGGGGAGAGGCTAGAAATACAATCTTTATTTATTTATTTATTTTTTAAATTGTGAGTGAGCTACTGGTATGATGTCACTGTTCATTAGAGTATTTCTCCTATTGCTCCTGCATAAACATCTTTTTTTAATTTACCATGAAAGTAGAATTATTAATTATTGTTTGGGATGAACCTAAAGTGTATTTCACAGTGAGTGCAGTTAGTAGAAATGTATGGACAGATCTAGTGACAGATTTTTTTTTATTTATCTAATTAGATTGCATTTTGTGTAAAAAAAAATAATAAAATAAAAAAATCTCAAGAGTTATGTAAAATATTCATGTACAAAAATATCTGTAAATGTAGAAAAATGGGCTTCTCTCCCTCAAACATCCTGAAGTGCATTTCAGGAAAGGCAGCGCCAATGTTTTAAATCTATCAGCAGCCTGGTGGAAGCTACAGAACAGACGAGAGCCATCTTAGTCCTGGCCTTGAGGGAGATAAAATACGGCAACATTTTCTGACCATTTTTAGATGAAATAAATACTAAATATTTAGCTATTTTTATTCAACAGATTTAGCATCTTTACAAAAACACAAATTGTTAAAGAAATCAAGAAAGTTGTGAAAAATGAGGCATTTCCTGTAAATTATGTGCATTTATAAGTTTAAGTTTAAGTTATTTAACAATTAATTATAGGAGGAGTCTCCAAGGAAACAGCAATAGCACTCACAACAATAAAATCTGGGCTGACTAAATGACACATTCTTTTTTGGAATCAAATACATTCTGTTTTGATTCTGATTTAATTCTCTATTATATTTTAACTTGTGCATAAACGTCTTGATGGCTCGGGTCTCTGGATGTTCTGGAGGATGAAGGTTTCTTAGCAAAACTCACAGCTGCATAGTTCAAGACATCTTCATCATCAGTCTGATAAAGAACAAGAGCCGTTTATAAACCAGAGCGGATTAAAAGACTAAAAATAATGATTATATTCATATTTTGTAAATAGTTGTCTATTAAAATTCTCTGTACATTGTGGATTGTAGGTCAGATTAACAGAACAGAATCACAATGAATAGAAGACTGGATTACCTGATTGCTGGGAGTTTGATGGTTGCTTGATGAAGCACCTGAACAATAAAACACATAAGTAAAGTTTAAATGTTCATAAATGATTTACGTTTTGGTGGCAACTTCATACAATAATAATAATAATAATAATAATAATAATAATAATAATAATAATAATAATAATAATAATAATAATAAACAAACCTTTTCTCTGATGCTTAAATAAAACTCCAACCAGAATTATGATTACAATAACAGATATTATATTGGAGGCTATTAATGCAGTGATCCAATTGTTGTTTTCTAAAAAAAATTTAAAAAAAATGCAATTTTACACTGAAACTTGTATAGATATTGTACAATTCATTAGCAAGATTTTTATTTTCCAACTGCAAAATATTTTGTTTTAGAAATGAAAAAAAGAGGCTTTATTTGATTAAAACCTTTTTCATCTCTGCTGTTTGAACCCTGGTGTGTAACAGAGTGTGTGTTGTTGTTAAGTGTTCCAGGTGTAGGACAGAGTTTCATCTCTTCACCTTTACAAATAAATTGGAAAAGCAGCAAATAAACTGAAATGATACTAAATATGAATAATGTGAAATATTCAACATTTAATGCACATGTACACATAATTCTGGTTAAAGTGTTGATCTGGAATTAGCAGCTTATCAGAGTAAAACTGTTTACCTTCAAACTGCAGACGTGTTCCAGATGTGAACTTTAGCGTACTTCCGTCCAGCTCTCCACAGAAATATTCTCCTCCATCATCTTCTCTTATTTCTTTAATGTTGAGATCAAATTTCTGGTCATTTACAGTAAAACTGAAGCGTCTAGCATTAAATCCCTCAGCAAATATGTAGCCCTGAGCACTACGGTAATGCTTTGCAAAAAACTGAGGCATTTTTCCAAACATTTGTCTGTACCAAACTATATTAGTTTTGTTTTTGAACCCGGTACACTCCATAGTTACATCATCTCCACGTTTTACTGTTTTCATCTGAAGCCCCTTGCTATCAGAAGTGCTTCCTATAAAAATAAAAATAAAAAAAGGGTTTCATATTCAATGTTTAATGATGTCACTAATTATGGCAATATGAAAAATTACTATTTTAGATTAAATTTTAAAATGTTCCTCACCAGTTGTGCAGAGACAAAGCAGAGAGTAAAGAGCCACAAAGAGTGTGATCATCGTTCCTGTTTAGACAAAGTGATAGTGAGGTAATGAACTTGTGTGTTCAGTAGAAAACCAGGTCCAGACTCACGCCTGATTGGATGTTTTGAAGCCGTGGACTGATTTGATTGGTCCATTAGCTGTAATGAGATGTGAAGCTCACAGTGAATTCTTGTCTATTCTGATGCTGTGATGAGTCACATGACTTTACAGATATGATCCACTGGAGCTCTACACATATATACACAGTATTTTATCGTAACCATCAGACATCTTGAGGGAAAATGCTCTTCTGTATTATTTAGGATGTAGACAGTACAAATGTTTACATTAGGAAAGGTTGTCTGTTTTTTTTTTCTTTTTAAAATGTTACATATTATGTTACAATAGTTAATAAAGTATGAATGTAATTTTCTAATGATAATGTTTAACTATGAAGAGGAGAGTGGAACAGTTTCCATAGTGATTAACCCACTGTGGGAGTGTCTGTGGAGTTTGCATGTTCTCTCTGTGCTTGGTGGGTTTCCTCTGGGTACTCTGGGTTTCTCTCACAGTCTAAAGAATGTTAGTTGGCATTTACAAATTGTCCATAATGTGTGATTTTACAAAGGAACAAATTTAATCTATTAATTAACCTTCTTATGACAGCAATGCAGTTTCATGTTCAGTGTTTAATGACATTTACATGATTTCTCACTGCAAATACTAAAATGCATACGGAAGTAAAGGCAGAAACATTAAGAAAATGCACTGCAAATATAAAACCACTTCCACGTGTCAAAGCGAATACAAAAAGAAAAATGAAAACAAAAAGCCACACTAAAAAAAGCGAAATTGCACTGGGGAAAATGCCACAAAAGAGATTTGCTACATCAGAAGTGCTCTGAGTTGGTAGGAGAAGTGATGAGCTTGTGGCTACACACAAACACACACAGGCATTACCAATCAACAAGACATCAATGAGTGTTTCCAAGAGAGAAATGAACATTTTTTATAAACTCACATAGTAAATATTAGCAGCAATTAATTTAACCATAGTCATAGTCGTCTTTGCATTTGCAGCGGTTTTATTTTTGCATGTCCTTTAATTTTGTAGGTGTTTGTGTATTTGTAGCACGTTTCTGTAATGTTTGTACAGAAAACATACACGTCTCATATCTGCCTCTGTGATGAAAAGCTTGTTACAAGAACATCTCCTCATTTGCTTGTATTCCTCCATGATTCAATTCAATTCAATTCAATTTTATTTCTATAGCGCTTTTAACAATGGTCATTGTCTCAAAGCAGCTTCACAGAAATTAAAAGAAAATGAAAAGAAGACTTATGGAAACATATATATGTTTAAGAAAAATGTGTCT
>JAAGKR010011775.1:0-18337 GCA_011419295.1 Clarias macrocephalus
GGGAAGTAGCGGCCGGGGGTGCCGCCAGGAAGCAGGGCCGAGAAGGTTACATTGAGGATGCTGCCACTGACATCGCTGTCATTCTGCACGTTAAAGATGAAGACGCCGTCACGGCTGGTTGACAGGACGGCGGCCACGCCCTCGGTGAACAGACTCAATAGCGGGGACAGGAATCGTTCCTGGGACATGTTCTCCAAGCGTACTGTGATGCTGTTGGTCAGCATGTCGTCTGTGATGATGGTCACACGGAGGGTGCACAGTGCTGTCACTTGGTGGAGACCATCTGCAAGAGAAATGATTTAGTTATTCAGAGCTGAAAAGAAGCTTGGTAACATGCTGTAGGTTTCCTTCTGTGAATGTTTAGGCACCCCGAGTGCTGAATAAGACTGGGGAAACTCCAAGTATATGGTCTGATTAGAAAAGAGTTTGAGATCAGTCCGGGATCAAATAGTGGACCAGGATGATCTGATGAGTGGCAAAGTCGTGACTGTAAGATTGAATTCTGATCGTTCTACTACTAGATCTTTTTAAAAACTGTCTGTCATGGAAATGAACCACTATAGGTCAAGAACATCAAAACAACTCAAAATCCAAGCAATCACAGAGAGTTTCCTCAAATATCTCAGAGTTTATATCTCAGGAGAGGTTTATCCCAGAGGAGTTCATCATTTCTACCGGTATAGTCCGTAAATCCTGCACACTTTATATCGTTCCATTTTAATTCTATTTTATTTTAGTAGCTTTTGTAAATATAAAAAATTTTCAGCCTAAATTTTATATACTATTCTTAAATTAATTCTCTTATTACTTATATATAAAATATATTTATATATATATAAATTATATATAAAATTTTATTAAATTCTTATATTACTTATATTATAATTCTTAGTACTTATGAATTCATTCTCATATTAATTTTATTTAAAAAATCTGTTTATTTAATTTTACTCTCTAGTGAAATTTATTTCATCCTAGAAAAATCTATCTTTTTCCTTTATGGCACAGACAATCGTTTATCCGTCATTTATCATTAATCATTTCCCGTCATATCATACTGTGCATGGTTGCAAAATGTAGAATTTTAATTTGATTTGGTAACTGTGGCCTGAATACAGGGAACTTACACGGGATGACCTCTAAGGTATCACTTCACCTCATAATATCAGAATATAGAAATAGACTCAGGAAGACATAATAGAGCACTCTTGTCTTTGAGAATAAAACTGAAAAAGCTAAAATCAAGGGAGCTAGAACACCAGAAGTCAATTTTTACACAAATGTAACCGTGCATCGAATGGTTCTGTCTCCTCCGTACCTACACGTAAATGATTCCTGTTTCTCCATTTGTTAATGTTTACTCTTGATTTCTGCTCTGCTTTCCTGGTTAACCTGTACAAGTAGGAACTCATAGCGTGTTTTGTTTTGGGGTTCCACCGACCAAAATGTATCGACTCATATTTACTCATGTGCTAGGAGATCTGTTTGTGATCCAGTAAGACGTTAAAACCATAGCTCTGAGTGGCTGCAAATATTACCCGCACTTAAACGAAGGTCTTAGATCACTGATCTAAGGACTCTTACGAGAAAACAACTAGGGGGACAGGTGGTGTATCTAATTAATACCCCTGACTAAACACGGCAGCTTATGAAGCCCTCAGCATACAGCGGGATCAGGTTTCAGAGTTAAATCACACTCTCAGCAATAAAGCATGAGGAAGAGCTGTTTGGTCTAGTAAAAAAGACTGCTGCTTAATCTGGCTTTGTATGGTATGTCTCCTGATTCAGTACCTGTGTGGCATCCACCATGCTCAAATTCTGCTCACTTCTCCTGCTCCTTCACCAAATGAAAGACGACAGCAGCTGTGAGGGTTAAGACGTGAGACGATGGGTAAAGCAGGACCGGGACAGGGTCCCTTCTGTCACACCCTACGACTGATGCGCTCCCCACCTGCCTCGGTGTACAGCTATAGTGTTGTTATTTCACATGTTGCTACACATGAGCTTGCTGATATACCACACACACACATACACACCTACCTCACTGCTGTTTCCGCAAACCGTATTCTAAACGAAAAACTCTCTTGAGATTTTAAAACCCTGGGTTACAAAGGCCAAGTGAGTCTACAAACGTATGAACATTAAGCTGACAGCACTTAGCTTATTCAACAAGCTTGTTTCCGCAGTCAAAACATTACACAACTTTTTTTTTTCTTGTTTGTTCTATTGTACCTGTTTTTAGTTCAACTGACTCAACTGTGATTTTAGTGATCTTTGGTAAAGTTAGCTCATTAATTATTCTTACATACCAGATTAGCTGGAGTCTGGAGTCTAATTAACCCTCAGTTAATGCAACTAAACAAAACTGGTTCAATGATTCATCACTCTGATTGACTTTTAGCGTAGACTCTAACAAAAGTCTATTTTTTGTTTATATATAGTACAAACACAATAGTAAACTTTTTGTTAAACAAGCTCAACAACTGAATGAATCATAATTTCATCATTGATTACATTTTTAGTTCTAATTTTGTTTATACCACGATGTCACTGAATTCTCAAATATGAATGTGTTCATTCTAAAACATTAGTGATGTCTAATGAAACTTACGGTAGAAACTCCACATGAGGTTTAATAGGGATGCCATGAATCACAATTTTATAAATATCCTCCCCCAAAAATTGTTTGCTTCAGTTTTTGTTAACATTCTACACATTTTTTGCAAATAATTTGCTTCTACCACACATGATGCTGTGCTGTCCACCAATCTGTGAATAAGTTTAGAGTGCACCTGTACAGGATTATGGAGGAACTGTAATAACATTTTGCTACCTCGAATGCAAACATATTTTAAAGAAAAATAAAATATTTCAAATAGATTTTGAAGTGTGGAGATACATGAATTGCCACATGAAAGAACTGCGATATGTGTCTGAAACTATTTTTTTCACCATCTCTTATGTTTATTAATAATAATAGATCAAACTGTGCATACATCATATCTGATGTATCTATACAACAGATGCTTATTTATCTGCACTTTTTAACTGTTCTCTAATTTTCTAAACCAATTTCTTAGGAACAAGCTGCATTTTCATCTTATTAGCTTCAACAGTCAGTGAGAAAAACGATTTTTTGTTATAGCTAATATAACAGAGTTGTTAAAACTACATTATTGCCAATTTCCTACAGTTGAAATTATTTTTTAAGATGCTTTAAGGAAATTAATAAAAATCTTATATTTTATTATTATATTTTTATTATATTTTTATTATATGTATGTTTTATTTTTTACCTAATACTTAGGATTTACTGACTTATCAAAACTGATGCTATTTGAATCCACACATCAGGTGTCTAAGCACAAATGCCTGAGCTACTCCCTGGGCATATGTCTCTGTTTGTCCAGAGTCTATATTTACCCTTTCACCTGCTGGATTTAGCTCAGCAGTGGCAATTCTGCAGGGGTGAACAGTAGGGCAATGCTGAGGATGCCACATGAAGACCCCTGTGGAGCTATGAATCACTAACATGATACTCGGCGCTGCAGCAGATGACTTCAACAGCACAGAAAAGCAACAAACGCCACGGAAAACCGTTCGCTACGGCGCTGAGGTTTATTCCACTTCCTATCACAACCACAAAATCATAAAACCATTATCATAAAACTGAATATACACTATGACACTATAATAAAAACTGATATGATAACAAAGCAATATAATTATAAGATGAATCACAGTATTATAAACAAATTAACTTACGGTAAACTATTAAGCACTAATATTTTATAATGATATATCTCTTTACAACACACACAGGTGTATGAGCCAGTCAGCTTGTATCTGTGTGTCAGATTGTGATGTTTAGCATGTGTCTGCACAGGGCTGATAACGCCCTGCAGGCTGTTGAGTCAGCGATATGCTTCGCATTGTCTCTATTTGCTTTACTCTATCACAGTACCAGACTAATAGGTATTAAAGACCACAGTGTTGTCCCAGCTATCAGAGGGAATGACACAGGCTTCTTCTGCACACCATCCTAAAAACAAGCCAAGTTAATGCATTTTTAAGACAGTGAGCAGGTCGTTTAAGATGCGTCTTTTCCATTCTATAGCCACAAACAGCAAGGATTAAAATTTATTTCTCCCGCTTAGGTGGCACGTTTTTTGCTAACCACCACTGTCGCCTTGCACCTCCACGGTCCACGATCGATTCCCACCTCAGAGTGTGTGTGCATGGAGTTTGCATGTTCTCCCTGAGCTTGGTGGGTTCCCTCCGGGTACTCCGGTTTCCTCACACAGTCCAAAGGCATGCAGATGAAGCTAATTATCGTTCTCAAAGTGTATGAATGCGCTATTTAATTCCAATCCTGTGAGTTCTCATCACATTGTGTGTGTAAAAACACTCTTACTTTCACTATTCGACATAGCTGTGATTCATACTGTCCATTTTACTTTGCAGTGTTATTTCAACAAGTGTTGTCATGACCTACAATCATGATTCTTTTTATCACATTTCTTTCACTAAGCATTGGAGGTTTCTTAATCCAATTCCAGTCATTTTAAATCTCCCTTTTTTTCTTGATGCAGGCCTTTCTGAAACAGAAACTCTTTTTTTGCAGTGTAGAAAAAAAAGAATAAAAACTTGCAAAAGAAAAGAAGTGCTGATTAAAGTTTTAACCCATGCAAATTTAAGCCATTAAATACTTGGAACAAAAAAAAAAAACTTCAAAGCTCAACAAAAATGTTCACTAACTTGAATGTTCAGGAACCTTTCCCATTAAATTAGGTAAGAGATCATAAGAACCTATCCAAACTTGCAAAAAAACCCTGCAGGTGTTTTCTTCAGTTTGTGACAAATGCGCTCTTGTCGTGTCATCACACAACACCACCTAAGCACAGAGAATCAAAACAAGCTATTATGTGCGTCCATGATAAATTACTGTTATAAATGGGAAGAGCGGAGAGGAGACAATGAGTGGGAGGGTCAGGTGCAAAGACAAACTGGCCAATCCCTGGCTGTGCTTCACATCACATTCAAACATTTAAACCATAACACTGGGTTAGAGCCCCTCCTCTCAGCCAATCACATTACAGACATGCCCCGCCCTCGCTCTACCAACCGACCTTTACTTCAGGTGGGTCAAATACAAAAGGAAACTCTCTCTCTCTCTCTCTCTCTCTCTCTCTCTCTCTCGCTCTCTCTCATGTGCACACAGACTCAAATACCAAACTGTTAACACTCATAGATACTAATAACAAATCCAAAAAGATTAACACTTACAGTAAGTTTCATTACTTCACTGTCATTACAGTACAAGACATACATAGATATCTGATTGCCAACTATATACACGATACTCTTGATGCTTTGTATATTTAAGGTCAGCCTCGATTTCTTAATAAGTCGAAGCAAACAAATGTAATGTTGACCATGCTTTGAAAAATTAGGACAAAACAAGGTTTCTCTCAGTGTTATACTAATCAAACCAGATGATACTATCGAGAACATCTATATCGATAGAGATAGAACAACTATCGAGAAGAGAACATGGAGCAGAACTCCCAGTTAACATGCACCTCACACATTGTCTTATGAGATCTTTGGCCTTTAAAACAAAAACACACAAGTCCTTTAATTATTAACCTCAAAAGCATCAGGAATGCAGGGACACCTGAAGACACAAATGAACCAACTTTGCAAAACGTATTACCCGGTATGCTAAAAAAAAAAAAAAGTGAAAAGATACATAGGTTTTGATTGTATATTTATGATAACATGTGGCGCTCAACAAAACAAGTTGGAGATGTTGGACATGCTCAGATTTCAAGTCATCTTTACACTGTGAGGTAACATCAGATGAGCTGGAGTGTGCCAGATGGGCCCATGCCCTTAATAAATGGCCAAAATGTGATTACACCTCACTGACATCATCAGCACCTCCCCTAGCTCCAAAAGCAGAACAGATGGGAGACAGGGGTGGTTTTCCCTACTCATATGCATGCTGCTTTCTTTTACACTTGCCAATTCTTCCTCATTTTCTCTCTGTCCATCATGTTCACAATCCACAATTCAGGGTGAGCAATGAAGGTAGAGAAAATTCTGATCCTCAATCAGACAAGTATTTCTGACTACATAATCAAACCTGAGTCGACCTAACACAAAGACAAGGGATGAGACAGAAAGAGAGTAAAAAATATAATAATGTGTGAATGGGTTTCAAGCCACTTTAATGGCACAACAAGAATCTAAGTGTTTTCTTGTTATACAGCTGGGCATCACATAGCAAAGCTTCTTCCTCGTCTAATCCAATAATCAGGGCTTGGCATAGCAGAATTACCAGCCACACCAAAGCATTTAAAGAACAGCAAAAGAGCTAGACAGATGTCCAGAAACATCTGCACAAGGTGTGCTTTACATCAGCGTTACTCTGTACACTATGTCTATCATTTTAGTTGTGGCTTAGTATAAAGTACTAGTACAAGTATGAGTACTGTGGTACTGCCAAATGCCTAAATGTAAATGTACGAGGTACTATATTGCAACGCACACAGTATGACACCTAATATGGTATAACTATCTACCACAACATGTGATGGGACATATTTATTTCCATTGATCGGCAACATGAGATCATAAAGGGCTTAATCTGGCTTAGTCAGGCTTAATCTGATCATTTTGATTCATACACATTCCATCAGCTATTTCAAACTGCATACAACATCTACTATCAGTACTTAAATCAGTTGCCAGTGTATTTAACTGTCGATGAGTTAGAGATGTCATCTTGCATTTTTTCCATGCTCACTCGAACTGCTGTGAGTGAAGTAAAAACATAACATGATGGAAACAAAAAGTGTTTCACTCTTTTAAACTACATTTGTAAAGTTGACATTGCCTGGTAGAGGAGTTTTTTATTAGTTATGCTTGAACATCTAAACAGGAGATACGCTGTCTCTATGGATGATCAAGACTCATCTGGGTTAGTTGTCAAGGTGACGACGCTAGACAGACCTTGACATTAAACCTTGCCTGCTTGTCTGAAGCAAGTAAACTCTGTGTTCAGGCGAATGATGTGCCTCGTGCCGTTGTATGTTGTATTGGCAGATAAAAATTGTTATCCATTTTTTTCATAAAAACAAGTCAAAAGCTGTGTTAGCTTTACTTATCGATCAGTCAGAGACTGAGTGGCAGCACTGATCTCAAACACCTAAACGTTCACTCGTATCAGAAAAGGAAAAAAAAAATCTCATATTTTCATCATAAAATGCTATAAGTGCCATCAGCAATCTTTTAAACTTTAACATTTTATTGCTGTTTCTTTGCTTATCCTTGGATTTAGATTGGGATAGAAACAAATAGATACTAGATTTTTTTTATTTATCTTTCATATCAGCAGGTTAACTTATTAAAAAACATTTTTTAAAAAGTGGTATTCTGCTTTATTGTGTTTATTACTGGTTATCACATGCCTAGAAAAATTGGGAGTTCAATTTTAAATCTAACAGCTGATAGTCGATTATTTATTTCAACAATTGCTAGATTATTTATCAATATCAAAACAGTCAGAAGTTGGTGGTCCTAATTTGAAATAATTTATTACGTGCAAATACAGAGTAGAAGTTCATGCTACATTCTACAATTAGACATTTGAACATTTGAAGGCAGGGAGAGGTGTGTTTTTTTTTATTTTTGAGACGATACTATGTATGCATTTTTCATTTTACTGTATTCAATATTTACACTACAGTCACTGATTTCAATCAAGCATCATTATTTATCTCATCAAATCTTCATCAAATAATCCCCCGTTCACCTTCAGCCAGGAGCATGAGTGGACCATTACTCTAAAGTCCAGCTCTGTTTTTAGCAGGCTGAGAGAATAAAAGAGTCACTGTTTAAAAAAAGCAGGCTAAGCCTAATGGGTCTAGTTAAAAGCACTAAGAGTTTGAATACTTCTAGGCAGACTGTAGTTACTCCACCTCTCTCTCCCTCTCTCTGAGCTTTTGTCTGCTATCTATTAGACAACTGTGCTTACTGAGCTGCTGCACGAGACAGCAGATGCTCACCCAAGATAGAACCGCCAATCTTGCTTTATTGTGTCATTGAGCTAATGTTGTGGGAAATTAGGATTATGTTCATTGTGCATTAAATTGGCTACAACTGATTCCTTATCACGTTGGTACGCCATCAAACTGAGAGGTCCGCAACTTCCAGGCTCATCTACACGGGTGAATGTGTAACCAGTCAAATTGAGACAACATTAATGGAATCTGATGGCAGAAATTCACTTAGCACTGGGTAACACGAAGCCTGCCCGAGAGCGATAATCGAGTTTCAGCTCTCCATTTCCTGCTTCGCCGTGTCAGAGGTCAATTCATCCAGGTGTCGCTAACATACCCCAGAAAAAGTCTTTCAAAAAGCTGAAAAAGTCCAAACTCGGTGCAAGATGAGTGCACGGGACACCCATTCCAGCGTCCCTCCTCTGCGAAAGAGCAGTAACCAAGGCAACGGGGCTGACAAATGACCCACATAATCTCTTGTTGGCTGGACTTTGGCCTGGTGCCAGCAGCCACCATGATGCAGAAAGGACTGTAGAGAGGAGGAAAGACGGGCCAATAAGCACGGCCTCCCAACTACTTTTACCACTGAAATGCATTTCCCAGGCTCCCACAAAGACACTGACTCACTGACTCATTAACACTTGAAACACTGTCTAAATACTCTCGAGTGCCAGGCAGCGTTAATTTGCTTTTGTCTCCAAAGTGCTGTGTCATATGACATGCTTTGCAATTTATATTTATTCAGAGTTACCTTTATATTCATATGAAAGGACAAAAATATAAAGTAAATCAGGACAAAAGCATGCAGCGATAATTCTAAGAGATATCATGAGCAGGGACATAGCAAGGCATGTATGTGTACTCAAGCAAATCCAAACAATACAGAAAATATGTAAACTGCCAAGGCTGGAATAAAAAGCTGCCTCCGCAGGGTAAAAAAAATCTTCCATCAGACAGAACTAAAAACTGGCACTCTGTGAATCAGAGATAAACAAAGTGACTAACACTGATAAACACCAATGCTGCTTACACTCACCTGTAAGCCTCCGAGTAACGTTAAAATACAGTCAGACGAGCTTTTCAAAACTGAAGAACGCTTGAAAAAAAGGATAAACCTGTTTAAACTCAGTAACGCGTAATTCTGATGTGTATTTACTAACCACTAACTTCTAATTTACATCAGATGCCTAATTCTGTTATGCCTAACAGAAAATGTATTATGCTTTATGGTTTATATAAATATGCCAGATCCTGGAAGAGATGCATCTGTCTGGGAGAACTATCTATACAATCATTCACCAGCACCACTTGAACATTAAAGGTCCTGACCTCGATCCAAGCTATTTCCACATGTTTAGGCCATTAAAGGAGTTCCTGGGAGGCCAGCGTTTCAGACATGAGTCGGGCAGTCTTTCTATCTTTCTATCCAATCACAGGTAAAACCCTGAGAAGTGCATTAGTGTAGCAAGGGATTATATAGAGAAAAAATAAAGAGTTTTTACTCCCATAAAACTCTTTGACTTGAATGTCCCTAAAAATGTCATAAAAACTTATTAAAATACATTGTTTCTATGCTTAAATATCAAATATTTAGGTGTTCTAATATAAAAATATCTCACTGGCCACTTTATTAGGAACACCTGTACTTCCTCAAATGCATGCAAAATGCAATCAGGCCTATCAAGTGCCTGTGAAAAACAAAGCTGAACACAACTGTCAAGAACAGCGCCATGGTGCTACATACTTTAAAACAACATAAGATAACCGCTGGGTTACATAAATAACTTAAAAGTATAAAAGCAAAACCATATAACGTGCACAAATTAGTGTAAAACAGTACTAAAAACACAAGAAACAACAGCAGTAGTAAGGGACAATGCAGCGACAACAAACTAATTTATAGGGTAAAAAAGATATTACAATATAATACTATGATAAGTGTTAATGTTTATATTAAGCAGCAGAAAATGAAGAATATAATCTCATTGACTGGAACTGTAGCATAGACTTAGATTTAAGAAGTTCAGGAATTACTGAGCTCGTGTGATTGCTAAGCCAAAAGTCTAGACTTTACACAGAATGGTGCAACAACCAAAAAAAATCCAGTATGTGTCGATTTTGTTGAAGGAAACAGCATGTTGAGAAAAGAGGATTATTTAATGTCATATGCCAGAAAAGCATGTCAGAACACAACATGTCTGACCTTGAGGCAGATTGGTTACAACAGCTTAAGACCACATATGCAGTTCTTTTCCCTAATCCTTAGAAAACTTAACAACCATGCATAAGCTCATATTCTAATAATTAAAAAAAACAATGACTCAATCCTAGAAAAAGATACTCAGATGCTCAAAGGACTGCAGACAGATACCGAGAAGACCTCCCACATAGCCAACATCTGTTTTGAGCCCATGTCAATCTGCAGTGACTGCAGCACTATCTCTGACACTTTACTGTAATTTATTCCCTGTACGTCTCTCTTTCTCTCGTAACAGAACTGGGCTGTGGGCCTCATTACTGTCCTTAACTCAGCCTCGGGATGATTCTGCAAAAAAAAGAAGAAAAATTCACCACCTGTTAGTGAGAATGAGTGCGACTGAAAGCAGCTGCCAGGAGCTGGAGTGTGTCAGCGTGTCTGTCTGCAGGCCTCTCTTCACTCTACTGACAGCCTGCTGGCTCTCCTTCCCACAATATGAACATGTGCCTTTGTTCTAGCTTGCAGTTGAGGGAGTGGAAACTAGTGAGAAGCAGGTGTCAGGAGAGGCGTGTGTGTGTTTGCGTGCGTGCGTGTGCGTGCTGTGAGATGAACAAGATGTGAAAATAAGGCACAGAATAATGCGCACTTGTTGAGTTGAGTGCCACTCACTGCCTTTTAAGCTCTCATTTGATTATTTCTCGTCACTGTTAAGAGCAAGCGCAGATGAGCCGTGTGCTGCAGGTCAGCTATGGACGAGTGATTTAACACAAAACTGACACGACCCACTTGGACCTTTTAACGCACCACCTCACACTGACAATGGAGCATAGAGCAACTCAGGGCAAAAAAAATAAAACTTTGGTTGCTCTCACTTTCAGCGTGGCTTGTAATTAATACTCTGCTTATTATAAGGAACTTTTCATACTCTAAATCATTAAACACTTGAAATGGCCGACGGTGGTATATGCCTGATACGGCAAAACGATTCTTTCTGTCACTTTGTGTCACGCCCTAAGTTTAGGCAAAAATTTATGTGCCTTAAATGTGAAGTTGTTCCCACACAGGTTGGACTAAAACGTGTGCCAACACAACTACGCTGAATTCACACTTCAGAAGATTAAAAGGATTCCGCAGCGCTGATACCTCGCATTTCCGTAATTATTCATCTAAAAAAAAAAGAATTTGTCTCAGTTATTCTCAGAGGGATTTCGGGACCTGTCATGCAAGATGAAATGATTTACATCCTCTCACGAAGGTCCCACCTCCAGAAAGACCAGAATAAAGAGAGGAAAGGTATTAAAAGTGAATGGAATTCCTCTGATGCGACACTCCCCTCCCGAGCCACGGTGATAAGAGGGTTACTGCTAGATGCACTTCATGATTTAGTGGCCTGCTAGCGGGAAATACTTTCAGCCTGATCTCAGAGCAGTTTGGGGGTTTCACTAATGTGACACACACAGTGGGACAAGGCGAAGGTAGTGCTCTTTGTGCCTCCTTGCTTTCACAATCACTCTCAGTTCGAGGCAGCATATGGTGGAATGAAACAATTCGCCTCCACTCAGCCATGAACCATGTATCTACAATGAGTGATGTCCTGTAGCTCAACAAAATGGAGACGTATCTTTCCTTAAACACTAATAAATTAAGTTACATTATTGACAAATCACTTCATTTTTTCACGTAAGCTTGCAATATACATATATAACCATGTGTTTAAACATTTACTCCAAAATTCCCTTTTGTCTGTACTGGGAACATGAACCAATTGTTATTTATGGCATAAAAAATAATTAATTAACTTAAGCGGCAATGAATAGAGAACTAAATGGTAAGAAGGCAACCACTTGTGGATCTGGTTTTCAAAATAAAAACAACAACAAAAAAAAACACTTTTAATCTCTGTTCCACATACACATTCCTTGGAGCTTTTTGCTCTCTTTTCATTATAGAAATCACAAGCCATCCTTGTCCTCGAGTTCTCTCAGGGCTTTAAAGTCTCTAACGTTCCCCCATTCGGCTTAATTAATGAGGGCCTCTTTCTAATAAAAGCATCTGTCTGGCCCTGCAAAGGCTAGAACAAAACAGAAAGCACATGTGCACAGATGCATGAGACTGAGGAGCGCAGTGTGATGGGCCGGTCTGCACTCTCAGGACTATTCATCCAGAGGAGGAGACCAATAAAAAGCACCTGGCTTGCCTTACCCTAGCCTCTTCTGGGTTTAATCTGCCCTCTTTTCTTCTCAACAAAATCCCCACCGTGGATGGCTTTGTTCTCTTCTCAGTGGGGAATTAAAATATGGAAGGGGAACGAGGCAAAGTGGATCCAAGCTACCGGACTGGCATTTGGAGTTTATGGCACTCCACAGGAGTGAGGAATCAGTCGAGAGACAGCCAAAACTCAATTAAAACATCAAAAACTCTTCTCCGGAGAGCTCCAGGTGTGTTTGCGGCTTTACGACCATGACGCCTTTTTCGGCAGACCGGATCCCAAGTACTTCCCGGTACTACATCCCGGGGAGGGCATCTGCATGCCTGAGAGATGGAATAATGTAAATCAAAAATAAAGACAAACTGGAAGTAGTTTGATTTATTATACGACTACACAAGTCTGTGATTAATAAGTATGGGTGGGCATTAAGTGTCCAATACCACACAGAAGTGTAAGATAAATCAGCTAGCGCACCGTTCTCATCTAATTACCGGCCTTTCACTTTACTTGACGGCTTTAAGGAAGCTGAAATTACTAGCGGTTTGTTCTGATTGCTCTTCCTGAATAAAAAGCTTGAGGCAGAAAGTCTGAGGTGGAGAGATGGTACAGAAAAAAAGGGTTGAGTTTCACCGTGGATAATCGTGGATGAAAAACTACAATTAAACCAGCACTTTCAGAAAGAGCTCAATTGTTCACAACTCATCTAACTTCACAGTTAAAATCATGGCAGATGTCTCGTGAGAAAAATCAGACCTGCACCACCATGTTAAAGCTGTTTTACACTTCAGTATTATCCAATTAGGATATAGAAATTCATTGTTATATCTACTAAACCTGTTAAATTGTGCACCAGAATCAATGAGCTCTGGCATTTCTAATAATGTTGGAAACAGCTAAAGTTTATGGCGCGAGTAGGGCTTAGCAACAGACTGAGCTCACTAGAAAACCTCTGCCCGTGTATTTGTAAAGGTGGTAAAAAATGCCCTGGTTTCCCTTGTGATATGCCAGACTCTCTTTTTTCCAAATTTGCACAGGTTCCTGCATTCCCTTGGCAACGTCCTTTTTGCAGTTTTTTTTTTAAGAGCCAATCAACCGGGGGCTGGTAACCAAGCCGCCTGTTTATCAGTAACCTGGGTGAACAATGAGTGCAACCAGACACTGCCCCTGCTTCTATAGTGGGAGAGAGAGAAAGAAAAAGAGAGAGGGTGAAAGAGAGAGAGAGAGAAAGAAAGAGAGAGAGAGAGAGAGAGAGAGCGAGAGAGAGGGGAGTGTGATCTAATGACATTGACACCGATACACTTGGCACTCACAGGCAAGAGCAGATACATGGGTGGGTGACTTTGAAGAAGATGCCGAATTACATATCTCCCATCTCAGGCTACAGTTATAAACGCAGTACCAAATGCAGAGAAGTTCCCATTTTCAAAACAACCATTAACAAGAGCTGGCACTGAGTGAGTTCAGCGGATATCAGGTTCAAAAGTCTGAGTCTGCACCCAAAAAATATCAATTTCCTTTGTATTTTATGTAAAACTAAAGTTTTACTCAGATGGTATTTTTGATTCAATAATACATTATTTCACACTAAAGCAAATTTGTTTTGTAAATATTAAATTTTCATGTGAAATTGGAAAATATTCAAACTTATTACCATCTGCGTTATTTTCACAAAGTGTTGTATTGAGTTACACTGTAATACAAGTACAAATAAATGTGAAAATACCAATCATTCATTTTCAGTATCCTGGTCAGAATCCCAGTGAATCCAAAGCTGATCTCAGCAACACTAGCCATCGGATAAAAATACACTATAGGTATGATTATGTCTTCCTGTCCTTCTAATTTTGTAAAAAAAAAAAACTGGTAAATAATCACGCAATTGCACAATTGGGTTTCTTCATTCATCCACTCACCTTCATTAAACCTTTTATCCTGGCTCTGTTGATCCGAAATCTATTCTGGGGTGGACAGGACATTGCGGGATTCACGCAATCATGTGCAATGTGATAAAACAGAAACCTGCATGTCAAGTGAAAAGCCTGTAGGGTGAAGGTATGGGGTTTGTGTTTAAAGCCTCGGGGGTCTGGCTGCTGCCTTAGTGAAAGTGTTGTCACAGTTCACTGACTCTCACACAAGCTCAATAGATTGTTTGACTCCAGATCTGCTGTGATCTTCTCTAAAAGAATTAACCCACCTCTCTCTCTCTCTCTCTCTCTCTCTTAGGCACACACATACAGTACACTCCGATCCACATGCTGGATTTCTTCTATCAAAACCCATCAGTTTTTTTCTCTATCTAGATCTAGCAGCATGCTTAGAGGTGTTGTTGCAGTCTGACCATATCTAAAAGAAGATGAGCACATGGCAGATTTGCATCTAAAGGTACAGAAATCCATGGTATTTCTGCTTAATGCTCAAGAAGGTTTGGCACCTTGCACATGCACAAAACAAGAGGGCTTGCACAAAGGCGGCACTAAGGAAGGCTGGCCAAAGTCCTAAAGGCTTTTAAATCAAAGGGCCAGCGTCAGGAGGACAATGTTCACACCCTATTCACTGTTCCCAAACAGCCAAGCTCCAGAGCCAAACCCTGGTGTAAGCAGTCATCAGCTCAGCCTCAGAGTGGCTAGGAGAGGATTACGATCACCATGGTGACAACCCCAGTGCACTAACAAACCTAGGGTGTAGGGTAAGGCAGGGACACAATGACTACATCTTAAAGGCTATGCCATAAATCACTCATAAATGTTCAAACGGAGCTATTCCGTATGGAGGGTATTTCATAGCTTGGCTGTTACAACTGTATAAACAACTCACCTAGCTATTGTTATACTGTACAGGATCCCTAAAACGCTGAATTGTGTAACGAACTGCAAGATAACCCTTGAAGCAACTGTCAGAAGTGTATTTATTGCTGTTATTTGAGTCTTTCGTCACACTATACCGTCCTTGCATTGCTGGCTTACAGGCAGGTGTCAAAGCAACGGTTACATTCTGACATTTTAATAAAAAAACTTCTGACTGTCAGTTGCTGTCATCTGCCTACTACCACCAGTGAGCATGCGGTCAAATCTCACCGATCTCACAAATAAAAAGAAATGCTTTATTATTTTGTCTGAGAAATAAAAATCAGACGTCATGGCTAAGATGTGCTCATGCTGAAAACATGCTGACGAACAAAGCATGCTCTTTCTTCAATAAGCGCTCACTTTCTTCCAGTTTGTTTAACAACAGAACCGTGCTATTTCTTCGGATAAACATTACTTTGGATAATGAAATGATTTTTCTTAGAAAGATTGTGAGAAAAACTAATTCTGTTAAATGGCGATCTGAGTGAGCTGAGCGGTGCTCCTGCAGCACACATGCCAGAGCAGCACTGTCATCGCTGTAATAATAGTGTGTCTGCATTTTATCAGCCAGTGTGCAGAACATGCAGCACCCAGCATTCCTGCCATGAAGTAACGCGCAAAACAAGAGTAAATGAAAGTTACACACTCTCACTCACAACAATCCTATTCAACTAATTAAGCGCATATCCCGCCTCTACACACTCCTCAGCAGCATGCAGAGAGATATCTGACTAAGCATAAAGACACATTATTATGCATTATTACATCTTTAAAAAATCATGACAGGACAATACAAGAAATATTACTAAGCAAATGGCACTTTTTTTTTTTGTTGTTGTTGTTTTTTTTTTTTGTTTGAGCCACTTTGGGTATTCAGCAATATACTCATTAACTATTTTTGCATTTGTAACATTCGCTTAATCTATGCTATAAAGCTCCCATGTGTATTAAAAAATATTACGCAAAAATGACGCTGGAAAATAGGGATGTCTGGTGGACAAGCAGGTTCAGCAGCATTAGCTGACGGTAATTTTTTTTTTGCTAGGAGGATGAATTAGCTTGCAAAAATAACAGGAACAGTTACACACAAGACGAAACCATGCGGTATAAAGTGTACTAAAAGACATATAATATAAGTCATATAATTCTCCTTCTTCACCTAGTGACCCAGCGGCTAATCATATCGAGAATAAATAAAGACGCTAGCCAGATGCAAATAGATGCAAACAGCCGAAACTTTAACCAACAACTTTTTACCATCACTGCAAAAAGTGAAGTAGCAGAAAGTTATTACCAGTTGAATCATTTAAATGACCTAACACAAAGACAAAAATGACATTGTTTTTGCCCTACGATATGTACAATAAAAATATTTTTTATACCTTTTTCTGACTTTCAGCATTCAGTCTAATATCAGAAGATTTTATCTGAGATTAAAGCCTGAATTCTGAGTAGTCAGAACTCAAATAATTTTTATGGTTGCCCTAATCCTTTTCCGGTACATTGAGAATGAGTCAAATTCACACATTTTATTGCAATCGAAACATTCTTAAGCCCAGTTCCCACTTCTAAGATGTTTGCTACGAATCACTGCAATTATTGTAAGCAATTACTGTTATCCATTACCTTACTGTACCAAATCGTTGGCCACCGTATTTCGCTAAATCATATGAGTTTCAGCCACAGAAAGTGCTGTTTTTATACGAGTTGCAAAGATCGTGAAAGTGTGAGCTGGGCTTGATGGCATGTTTGTTCTGACTATGGTGTTGCAATGGGCTGAAGTGCTGAAGTGCAGTAGAGGTGGGATCAAGCCCATCACCAAATGCAAACAGCACACCTTTCAGAGTAAACATGATTTAAACGGTGTGACTGCTGTAGGGAGGGTGTGGATCCTGAGCTCACTGGCGTCTAGATAACACAAAGGGTGATAGGATACAAACACACACACACACACAAAGAGATGCACAATAATTCAGTATCGGAACAGTTCCACCACATCGAGTAAATAATGCAAGTAATTCAAGCTACTTGCAGCAGAACATGTGTAGGTTGGGTTGTCCTGAACTCTTTCTCCACATAGCACATAATTTACTTAATAATAAATTATCAAAATTTTCAGAAAGCCCCTGCTCAAACCAAATGAACTCTTTTTTTAAAACTTCATTTTTAAATCAATGGAGCAGCTTCCTGTCACTGTATTCGTGAGCCCTGGGTGTCGGTGTATTTACTAGCGTACCCATAAGGTGGACGGCGGCAGCTGCTGTATTGGTAGCCCTGGTATGGGAATGTTGTCAGCACCAGTGGAGATTGATCTCATTCCTGCCATTGCAAAATGAACCGAGGGCCTCTCACAGATGAGGAGACATGCTGGGGGCAACTGTCTGGCCCAATGCGTAGGGGTGGGAGAGGGCAGAGACAGGGCATGAAAACTAGCACTGTCACACAAATATTTACCATCTGGTACATGTCGAGTCATCGGCAGCTATACCAAGTCTCGATACTTTCCTTTTGTCTCGCCAGAGATGGATCGTTTGTAAGAAAAATTACATTATTACATTAGATACATCGTAGAAGTTAATATAGTAAGTGGACTTGGGTTAGAGTTTTAAGATGTAAATCCACGCATGTGCGCACTGATCAGCCAGAACATCAACACCACATAACATTATTAACACATTAACATTCATAACAGTCATTTATATAACAGAAAACCAATGACAAGAACATGGGCACCCAAGGAAAAGAGTCTGAGGCTGCCTCCAAACTCGTCACCCAAATCCCAATCCCACAGAGCACCCGGAATCAAATTCGATCCTCTGCAACTCCAACCCACAGCACCCATAGGATCCATTAGCTATTTCTGCATTTGTAACATTCGCTAAATCTATCCTATAAAGTGGCAAGTATATTCAAAAACATTATGCAAAGATGTTGCTGGGAAATAAGGATGTCTGGTGGACGAGCAGGTTCAGCAGCATTAGCTGATGGTAATATATATATATATATTTTATGAGTGAGA